>LLKJ01001615.1:0-13856 GCA_002242865.1 Clarireedia sp. CPB17 | reverse complement strand
CGCACAGTCCGATTCTCCCACCCTCTCACACCCAATCCCAGAACTCGGCAAACTCGCCCATTCCCCCGCGAACCAACACACCCAAACCCAATGGTATCAGCGCATCCAATTCCGCTGCCAATGAGCAATCGACTTCGCGCGCTACATCGCAACATCCCGACCCTGGTCCTGCGTTACCAAGTGAGGCGAGTGTGCATGGTGGTTCTGCGAGAAGTTACTTGAATGGGAAGGTGACGGGGGTTTTGTTGGAGGGAATGAAGGTGATTGGCAGGGATCAGTGAGTGTTCTTCTACTCTTGTTTCTGTGGTCTAGGGGATTGGATTGCTATCATGCTTTGTGGTTCGGGAACTGAATAGGAATTGACGGCATTGGAGACCGAGTTGCTAACTTTCTTCGCCCATAGACCAAAGGATCCTTTACGAGTATTGGGAGATTATCTACTGGCAAAATCCAAGGAATTGGAAGGAAATGGCAATTGATGAGAGAATGCTAGATATCTGATATACCCCCAGGCATAAAAGTAGTTTATCGACAATTTCAGGCGCTTGGGAGTTCGTATTTACATTATGGGATGGGAAATTTTCAGCAGCATTTGGACAGCAAGATAAGGTAGTCTTGGAAGTGCGTTTCTTGATATTTCATTTGCTAGGCAGTATTCCTGCTACTAAGCTCTACAGCCTTTCTCAGCATGTAGTGTAATCGTAATGCAAACAACTTTGGTGCACACCCCAACTCCATATCCATTTTCTTCCATAAAAGAACATTTTTATGCGACCATGGTGGAAGCAGTGGCGCTCTCGTATCTCCAGGTTGGTGGGAGAACACCGACAGTCTTGTAGTATCGGGAGAGACGGTGGATACGGGATTCGATGAGAATAAGACGGAACTTAGAGTCCTTGTCCTTTCGGTTGCGCTCAAGATGCTTGCGGACGGCAACAGCCTTTGGTTGGTAAGTTAGTGGGAGGGTCGTTAGCACATGGGATATTGTAGAACATACCTTCTTGATCAACATGTAAAGGTCCTCTGGGATTTCAGGAGCGAGGCCTATGTTGTCTCTCTGTCAGTCTATGACCAAGCAGAGGCATTTGTAAAATTCAAATTGATACATCGCGGATGCACTATAATCCGACAATGCCAATTTTGAATGGATTCATATAATGGGAGCCGTACCGTTGGACTTGAGAATTCTCAAGATCTTGTTACCTATAGTAGTAGAAAAATTAGCTTTGTATTCCACCAGATCGAATAACAATGCTATGCTAATCGAACACAGCACAAAACGAAAATCCACATACCAGTAACAACCTTAACTTGAGCAACACCGTGGGAATCCCTCAGGACAACACCGATTTGGGAAGGAGTAGCACCCTTCTTGGCAAGTTTGCAGATTTGGTCGACGACTTGCTCAGGAGTGGTCTTGAGCCATGCTGGAGGAGCGCGCGAGTATGGGATGGCGGAGGCGGAGATACCCTTTCCCTTTGAATGAAGACGACCCATTGTTGCGGTTAGTTGGCGGCGACGGAGTTTGTCGTGTAAATTGAGATTGTCGAGAGGTGTTGCGGTGGAAAGTTCGAAATGTTCGTCGTCGCGAAAATTGTCTGCGTGGGATTCGAGCTCGTTTAGCATAGGGTTGGGCTGGAATTTTGTGTCTAGTACGGTTATGGTTAGACTGTTTTGGATCCGCTAGGAAATTTCTACCTTCTGAACCTTCACCCCAAATCGCGAACTTGCAACTTCTTTCCTACAACTTCATGGCATGCGCGACACTCAATGCATTATATCATTGATACTGCAACTGCGCAAAATATCAATGTAAGTCCTCCCTAATACTTCATCCAGTTGACCGAGAAGATTCAATGATGATATCATAATTTTACATTTTTTCTGGTACCTCTTGATTTAGGACTTCCTGCGGGAAGGACAATGATCTTAACGGACTTCTGACTGATCTTCTCGGTCAACAATAATATCATGACAAGTCTCTTTTCTCGAGTAGTGCTGACTTTATTATAGATAATCACATCCAGTATCATTCTGTTCCACTTGACTGATCAGCGATGTTGAAGAACAGGTGGTATCGGGAGCAACATTTAATGGTCTGTATGTTTCTGAAAGACCCGGGTTTTCCGTGACAGCAAAAGTTCTAAGAGTTGATGCTTCAAGCAAGGACTGCCCCAGGGTTGGTTGTGCGTCACAGGTAGGTTCACAGGCAGATACCATAGAGTACAAAATCAAACAACTATATCCACTTAAGAAATCTACTTAGACTGCTATGAACATTAAGTTCTCTTCATGCTTGTCCCTATATACTATGTCAATAACAGTTCGTGTGCCTCCAAAGTACGTGAAACACCTGATAATAACACATTGGATGAGATGTCGATCCAACTACACAAGTATCGTGAGGACCAGTCGTCAGCATCACCTAGCGCAACTGGGAGACCTGATAACTTATTGATCGTACGAGATGTACGCGGCTACTGCAAATGAAATTTAGACCGAATCCATGAAATATGCACGCTGCTGTGCTTACTCACGCCATAACCTCCTATCACTTCTCACTGCGGTCACTTTGCTGTTTTACTATGTGAAGCAATTAGTCATGAGATAATACGATTGTTAACAGAAGTTTCTCTATGACATGAACCAGAACTAATTAGTATGCAGGCCTGTGACGGTTAGGAAACTTTTGACTATTTGCTTTTTCTGAATATGTTAAGACTCCTTTTGTACCAGTGAAAGAAGATCCGGTAATGCTAAAATTACAGAGAGGTACCAATTTGAGACTGGCGGAGATGACGAAGAGAGCTTGATTGCCTGTGACAGTGAGAGGGCCAAATAGTGTCCTGTATACGAGAAGCTTGAACTTGGAACTGGGCTGGGAGATTAGGGGAGTTGGGATGTGTAATGCTGAGCCCGAGTGTCCTAAATCTTCACTGGGTATCTACCAAGCGCTGACTTCGAAGTTCTCCTACAAAGAGATTAGCATGGGCCATTGAAGTTGTGATCAGAAGGAAACCTACCTCCGGGAAATATGTAGTCACCACAGTACGATCTGCAAACTTTCTTCCTGCAAGAGCGCGAAGAGCCTTGCCTGCTGATTCAGGACCATCGAATTTCACGAAAATCTTACCCACACCACTGGATTGTCTGCTACCACCAGTGGGTCTCGGAATCTTCATGTCGAGCACTTTCCCATATTTCTCGCATTCCTCTTTTACGTCTTCACAGATTTCTATCCTCTATGTCAGTAATCATAAGTAGTGAGGCCAAGAATTTCACTAACCCTCATATTCATCATTGTCAATGAGCTCTTCAGGTGTGACCATGTTGAGGAGTTGCAACACTCTACCATTCTCAAGATCTGCCGAGGTAGTTCCAGCAAGCATAGACATAGCATTAACGCTCATCTCTAAACCGGAAGCCTGAGTGTTACCAATGCTGGCTCTCTGGGCTTTCAGGTGCTTGTCACCAAGCTCCAAACCATTAAGTCCTTCAACGGCAATATCGGTCACTGCGGGATCAGTGTACTCGCAGAAGGCAATTCCCTTTATTGGTATTAGCAAATTGTACTTAACGTTGTTCTGGTGAACTTACTCGTGATTCTTCAGTGCTGTTGTCCTTAACTAGCACGAATGCTTTGAGCTCCCCAAATGATACCAGAAGCTCCGTAACCTGCTCATCGGTCAAGTACAGTGGGATGTTGGTAACGCTGATCTTATCCTGGGTGTCAGGGACGATGTTAGAAACCACACCTGGTTCTTGCGGCGTTTCATCAGTAACGGCAGGCACAATGTAGTCTTTTGGACGACGAATGGAAAGGCCTTGGGAGTCCACAGATCCATTTCCTGTGACCATATGGTCATTGTCCTCCATCGTGATTCCATCGAGAGCCAGTGCCACAGTTGCATCGGATTGTGCTTTGAATTCGAGTAGAGCAAAAGAGCCGTCTTTCGAAACCTGTGCTGAGATACAAGGGTCAGAACCTTCCACAACATTCAATCCATTGAGTTGAAGATTGAAGAATCCAACGATGGTCTCTTCGTTGGCATTTGGAGGAAGATTGTGAACAAGAAGACGCTTCGATTGCCTGGAGTTGGATGGCTTGAGGGCTGCATTGGTGACCGATCCGCTGGGTTGTGCCATAAAAGCCTGCAGTTTGCTTGGGTCCATTGGCTGTTGTCTTGGTGCTCCTGGAAGAGGAAACATCCCGGACAACTTAGCTTGCTCTGCAGTGACGTTCTCGTATCCTGGAGGCTTGATGTCCCACTGTGTCAGTCTGCGTTTGCGCTCCAAAACCGAAACAATATCTGTCAAATCTGGCGTAGGCTCCTTCTTCTTTGGTGGAGGACTCGCGCTCTTCTTTCTATCTGCCGCCCGCTGGGCTGCAAATCCTCCATCGCCACGGTCACCTCGATCGCCGCCCCGTCTGTTATCTGCACCACGCCTGTCGCTGAACAAGTCTCTATCCCGCCGTGGTGGTCTGTCATCATCTCTTCTAGCATCACGCCTAGAATCTCGGTCTCTATCCCATGCTCGCTCTCCACCTCTTCGATCTCTGCCCGAATATCTCTCTTCGCGCTCTCGTTCTCTGTAGTCACGGCTTGCTGAATAGGAATCTTCCCCGTCGCGACGAGCATTTCTTGACCCTCGATGTCCTGGCGATCGCGAGCGTCTGCGATCCCTATCCCCGCGGCGGTCATCTCGAGACTGGAATTATTAGTAGGGCTTGATTTTGCAACGAGATAAGGTATACCTACGTGATAATCTCTTGATGAGCCATGTCGGCTATCTGTTGATGCTCTTTTGTCAGTACTAGCTCCACTTTCTTCTCTGGGTTTTGTCGATGAAGATGCCATGCCTCTAGATGAGTAGGTGTCGCCGTTCATATTGGCGTTTTGATACAGCTATTTTTAGGAATTTGATGTAATTTGTGATGTGGTTGGTGAAGTCAAAGATACAGGCGGAATTTTTTGTAGAAGGCTGTCGCGAAGCTCAATTGAATTTCGCGCTAAATTTAAACAACTGGTACCTGGAGCAGCGCGCCAATTTCGATAACAACAACCATTGAATCACCACAATGGGCAATCTGAGAATATCCGAATGGCGGAAGCTTCCTGTAAGCTTGGCCGAACTTTGTATAGACACTACTTTGCGCTGTGGACAATCTTTCCGGTGGAAAAAGGCTGCAGATGAGGATATTTGGTATGCGACTCCCTTTGAAGGTCGATGTAGGAGCTGATATCGGAGAGGTCTTGCGCACTTTCTGGCCGCATACTTTCACTCAAACAAGATTCAACTCATCTCCATTATCGAACAATATTTTCCGATTTCAAATTACCTTTGTCAACGAAGACCACAGAAATCGATGAAGATGCAGAGACAGAATTGTTGCTACGGCGTTACCTCAACTTATCGCCCAATCTGACCGAATTATATGAGCAATGGTCTTCAGTTGATCCAAATTTCAAGAAAAGAGCACCTAAGTTCACAGGAGTGCGCATTCTCAAGCAAGATGCATGGGAGGCACTGGTCGGATTTATCTGCAGCAGCAACAATAATATTATAAGGATATCTCAAATGGCAAGTTCCGAATCAGCTCAATGCACAGTGTACATCTAACCGTCTTACAACAGGTCAATAATCTGTGTCTACATTACGGACCTCTGATCGGCCATGTTGGGGACCAACCTTTTCATGATTTCCCACCACCGGAAGCGTTAACTGGCGCAGGGATAGAAGCACACCTGCGTGCGCTCGGGTTTGGATATCGAGCGAAATATATTGCTCAGACGGCATCAATAGTAGCAGAGAAACCCAAGGGATGGCTCCAAAGCCTATGTAATCTGGAAACCTTCGATGTGCCGTTTAAAGGAGAAATACCTCCTGGGGGGCGAAAAGGATACAGAAAAGCTCATGAGGAGCTTCTTGCACTTCAGGGTGTTGGTCCCAAAGTTGCTGACTGTGTCTGCTTGATGGGATTAGGGTGGGGAGAAGCTGTCCCCGTGGACACTCACGTCTGGCAGATCGCCCAAAGAGATTATAGATTTGGAAAAGGAAAACATAAGAGTCTCACCAAAGCCACGTATGACGCGATTGGCGACCATTTTAGAGCGTTGTGGGGAAAAGAGGCTGGATGGGCACACTCGGTCCTGTTCGCTGCGGATCTTAAAACATTTTCGGATAAGGCCGCTGCAAAGGTGGAAATCGACGTTGATGAGGTCAAAATTAAGCTGGAAAACGGTGATGTTTGGGAGGAGAAAAAGGTTGCAGTGAAGAGGGAGTATGTTATGGATGAAGTCAAGGTCGAGGCAGAGGAGAGAGAGACCAAGCCATCCGCTAGAAGTGTAAGGGCAAAGAGAAGAAAACTGTAGAAATTTGTAACATGTATGGGATATAATAATATACTCGTTATCTCGCGGCTTCGGTTACCAACAGTGCTTTTTGGTTCTTGGTCGTCGACTTACACCTAAGAGTACCGGCAATGGGGTTTACTTACATGATCAACCATCCCGTGAGTCATGAAACAATCATTTAACTTAGCGCTGACGTTATTCATCCGAAGTTTCTTCAAGTAGATGTCACTATCACGGAGAAGCTCTCCTGCAAAAAGCTTGGATCACAAAAGGACCCCTAAGCGAATGATATTCCTCCCCACACTCTTGCGATTTCTAGAACTCCGCATCAACGCGATGGGCTGGCTAGACTTCAACACAAACTCCAAAAAGGAAAAGGAAAACAACAAATCTTCGGTGTCATGGGGTGACAAACTAAATGCGACGGATTGGTCGCACTATACGGATCCGAGAACGTTGATTCCAACAATCCTCTTGACAACCACTATTTTAATTTCGTCGCGCCTATACCGCTCCTACCTGCGTCGCATCCCGGAGGCAGCGTATATTCGCCCTGGCTTCTTTAGGAAGCGCAGCTTATTTGGCGTGGTTACCAGAGTTGGGGATGCGGATAACTTTCATTTATTTCATACACCAGGCGGTAGACTTGCGGGTTGGGGTTGGTTGCCGGGACGAAAGATAATACCTGAGAAGAAAGATCTGAAGGGGAAGACGGTAAGGCGTGCCCATATAACTCGCTCTCGTGTCATGAAGTTCTTACTGATCCTCCGCAGATACATGTTCGACTAGCAGGAATCGACGCGCCGGAAGGAGCGCATTTCGGCAAGGTAGCTCAACCATTCTCAGCGGAAGCTCTAACATGGCTCAAAGACTATCTCCTCGATCGTCGGGTGCGCGCATACATATACAAGAGGGACCAGTATGATCGCGTAGTAGCAACAGTCTATGTACGGCGGTTCCTCTTCCGGAAGGATGTTGGGATAGAGATGTTAAAGGCAGGAATGGCGACAGTGTATGAAGCCAAGATGGGCGCCGAGTTCGGGGATTTCGAGGACAAGTACCGAGCAATCGAGGAGCAGGCGAAGAAGAAGAAATTGGGGATGTGGTCGGGAAAAGCGAGAGATTATGAGAGTCCAAGGGACTATAAGATTCGCACGGCTACTGTCAATCCTCCGAAATGAACATAAAAGCACGATTACGATACCCCATTCTTTTCTACTCTCCATGAAGATATAAATTAGGCAGTTTGTAATAGACCTTGTATTGGTGGCTAGGAAGTGGCATGTGAGTCTAGATCTCATTAGGGCATTTGTATCATAGCGGGGCTCTTGATAGGTTTAGCTGTCATGTTCCGTAGACTTCAATCTCGCCGTATAAATGAATTTGGATCATGATATGTTTCTTGATGCGTATCACCGGAACATAGCCATTTTGCGCACGCACAGGAGAGACATTTGCTTAGTTACATTCCGAAAATAACCCATGGCAACGCGGGTTGGTGAGAAAAGAAGGACAAGCCAGTATTTACAAGTTACAACACAGAGCGAGGAATGGCGCGAGCGAAGCCGTTGCTGTGTTTAGTTCCTGTTCATAGACGCTACACACGTACTTGGTACTTTCTAAAGTGTTGATGCTTCATTTCGTTCGTCGCGGCCGAAGATCAAGGCCCGATTCGTATTTGGGCACGAGCTTTAAACAAATCCCCATAGCCAATTTTGGCAAGCACGGATAAGCCTGGAGCGTTTCACCGCTATCCAAAGGTAGGGAAAGTCAAAAGTCAAGCAGAAATCCAAGCCAACCACCTCACAGGCTCACTCTCTTTTCCCTTCCCTCTTAGTGCGCGCTTCAACTCCCACCTTTCCAGAACACTCCCACTCCCTCCCACTCCCACTCCCACTCCCACTCTCTAACTTAATCGTAGCACCAAACTCACTTTCCATACCTACTTTGTCACTCTTTTTACAACTTTCCCTTTCACGTCAAACCCTCTCTTTCCTTCGTCTTGTGTGGTGCGTTTAATCGTTGATATCTGTGTTGTTCTTTGCTGCCCGAGACCAGTACAGCAACCGGTACGTGTTCCAACTTGACTCCCTTTCCCCCTGTTGGCCCGTTTGTGCATAAGCCGGTCCGTCGAATCATCTCTGAGTCGTTGTTGTACAACGCGAGCGAGAGCAGAGGGGACCTCACAAATGAGGACAAGAGCAAGAGAAGAGAACATCGGAAAATACAAGAAGAGAAAGGAGGCATTTCTTGCTTACACACAACTAACATCTATTCTTTTCATTAATTGAAGCACAACAGATTCAAAACCCTGCTGTCACCCCCATACAAACCCTACACTCATTTTTCACACCAGTCCAGCGCAGTCGATTTACCGTCATTCACTTTCGTTTTAAACTTCCATACCGGTCCCGATCTAAAGACACGCCGTTCTTCAGATCTTCGTATCATCCAAAGCCATCTTCTCGCTCCTCAAACCCTCCAGCATTTATCGGGTTCGCAATCAGCCACTCATCGTCAATTCAAACAACCCAATTTCGCTCGTGGCCTCTGAGCAGCAGTGAACGCATCGCAAAAAGACCCAAACTCCAACAAACGCTTCGATTAGGTCATAATATCTCAGGAACATAATACTCTTATAGGCGTAAACGACAAACAGACAAATCATCTCTCCCTTACATACGAATCGTCGCAAGACCTTCTCGGATTCTCATTTTCAGATTAAATATATAGACTTACAAAGGTACCATTGCGATAACAACCGTTTGAACAGGCTTCGTTCCTGGTTCCTGAACACCCGAGGCCCACCGTTCAGCCTGGCGCAATAAGAAGAAAAAATCGTCTATCCATTTATTAGTCCACCCAAGCGAATCTAGTCGGGTCCAATCGAGTCCAATCACCTTTCGGGACGTTGAGATTACCATCATCTGGAGGATTGACTCCTCAATTCAATTTGACCTTCGCCATCAACACGACATTCGTTATTTGTAGGATAGTTTAAAAAGGGTACGACACTCAACAAGCTGAGCTGAGAGGAGTTTTTAACCGCCGACAATTCGAAAGGCAATCCGGAACAAACAAATGGCATAGAGCCTGCGCGTCTGGTTAATGCAATTGATTGGGTTGTGAAGACGAAGCAATTGAGCTCGTCCCCCTCACGAACCCGTTATACTGATTAATTATCTATTAATATTCTTTACAGAGGGTCAGCGATGAGGTGCTCGTCGTTGCTGAGCCCCTTCGCCGGCGACTCACAATCTCTGTTAGGGCTCTACTTACTGTTGGCCTCCTTAACGCCTCCAACAACCGCGATTACGTTCAATCCAATACCATCCGCAAATCTCGATCTATCCAATCTTGGTCGCGTAGGACTTGCTGGGGACTTTAATGGAATTTCACTGTATCAATTTGAAGGACAAAACGAAAATGGATTCATCACAAATGGCAGTCAATCTGTCATGGCAAGATTTCCCAACGGAGGATTCGCGACGTTGGCATCCGCCGATGCTGGAATTGCGGCAATGTGCCCATATGTTTTCTCCAATGGTACACTCGCAGGTGTCGTAATCGGTGGAAATTTTACAAGCTTAGGGGACATCGAATCGCAGGGTGTCGCATTATTCAATCCAAATACTTCAGCAATTACAGCACTTCCAGGGTTATCCGGTCAGGTCTCTGCTCTTCTATGTGACGAATCGTCGAATACGGTCTACGTTGGTGGTAGCTTCAGGGGCGCGAACTCAACGAACGCGATCGCTTGGTTTGGAGATAGCTGGGTAAATCTCCCATTTGCTGGATTTAATGGTCCCGTATCATCAATCGCGAAGGCTTCGAATGGGCACATCATCTTCGGAGGGTCATTCACTGGATTGGGAAACGCAACTGGACCCAGCGAACCTGATCAACAAATTATTAACATCTCCGGTGCCAACATCACGAGCGCCTCTTCAACCACAACAACTGGTTTCAGCGATCCGAGAAATATTGTGTGCAAGACCGACGGGACGGATGGAACTGGAAATACCTGGTTGCTTGCAGACGACTCTCCTGGATTCTGGAGGGCTGGTTTTGGTTTTGGATTCACCCCCACAAAGCTGAGGTTATGGAATACTCATCAAGATGGCAGAGGAACGAAGACTTTCCGATACACAGCTATGCCGATCAATGGTATCATGAATCTTACCTATATAGATCCCGACACAGGCGCCAACACTTCATGCACAGCTGAATGTCATCTGAGCAGCAATAGCAGTGTGAAGTATCAGGACTTCCACTTCGTCAACATGGTTGGTATGGATGCTTTCCGTATTGATATATCTGCTTGGTATGGTAGTGGTGGAGGTTTGGATGGCATCGAGCTTTTCCAGGACGAGATATTCGCCTATGCTATCAATGATTTCAACGAGCCAACTTGCGCTGGACTCTCAGCTGCATCCAGTGCGACAACAAGTGGACCGTGGAGTGTCAGTCCTTCTCAGCAAAGTGTTGCAGAATACCTCACAGCAACCTTCGATAGCACTACCGTTTCGTCAAGCTCGGGTTCGGTTGTGTTTTACCCTGATATAAGACAATCTGGCAATTACTCCGTGAACATGTATACACCAGGATGTCTCCAAGACGATAGCTGCGACACTCGAGGCATGGTGGTTGTGAACGGGACGATGGCTAGTGGCACTAAGAACGAATCTTTCAAAACTTCTCTCTACCAGACAAACGATTACGATAAATATGACCAAATTTACTTTGGTTACATCGAGGCTGGCAGCAGTTCCTTCCGTCCCTCTGTTACGCTATCACCTGGATCTGCTCTTACTGCTGGTAAGTTCACCGTCGTCGCTCAGCGCGTTGGCTTCACTTTGATCGATTCGACCGGTGGTCTGAACGGCATATTCGAGTATGATCCTGAGCAAGCAGTCATCAATACTTCCGACTTCCAGAACTCTACATTCGACAAGGCCGGCATGGATCTCAACACTGGAGCTGAAGTCAATGCAATTGTCACATCTGGCAGCACTACATTTGTGGGCGGAAATTTTTCAACCTCGACCTACAAGAACATTCTCTCCATATCGAGCTCTAGTACTGCTTCACTAGTCTCGGGGGGGTTGAACGGAGAGGTCCTCACTATGATACTTAACGATACGACTTTATTCGTGGCTGGAAACTTCAGTAATACCAACATGGCTTCTACTGCTGGTCTAAACAACATTGCTGCCTATGACACAGAGAAGAATACCTGGAGTGCTCTGGGAGCTGGTGTTAATGGCCGAGTCATGTCTGTGGTGCCCATATCTCTGAATATTACTGCCAATGTGCCCGAGACTGTCATCACATTGACAGGAGACTTCGATGAACTCAATGCCTTTGGAAGTAACAGCTCGGTGTCAGTTAATGGATTCGCTATCTGGGTTCCATCTCGAAGCAACTGGCTGCAGAACCTCAATGCTGCAACAATGTCCATTAATGGCCGACTAACTGCAGGAGTCAATGTTTCCGGCGAATATTTCTTTGCGGGCTCTCTCTCATCCTCCCAGCTGGGTGCTAACGGTGTCGCTTCTCTTTCATCAGGCCTGAGGCCCTTCCCTGTCAACATTCAGGCGACTTCTCAATCGCAGTCTTCCTCAGGCTTGTCCAAGAGAGATGGTTCTAGTACCCAAAATGTCACTGGCGTTACTACTGGATTATTCTATGAGAATGGCGGTCGAAATATCACTATTCTTGGTGGTCACTTCACTGCGACAGCATCTAACGGCACAGAAGTCAATAACCTCGTCTTCATCAACGGCGCAAATGGCAACACTGTTACCGGACTCGGATCATCAATCTCTAACGACTCCAGTTTCCTCGCTCTGGCCGTGGAGAATGACATCTTGTATGCTGGTGGTTCTGTTAAGGGTACTGTCAACGGAGCAAACGTTGATGGGCTTATTTCATATAACCTTAAGAGTTCGTCGTTCGATAATCAGGCGCCAGCCTTGGGAGGGGATTCGGTCGTGGTCAACGATATCGCCGTAAGGACAAAGACTGGAGATATCTACGTGGGTGGTAGCTTTACCGAGGCCGGCTCTTTGGACTGTCCTGGTGTCTGTCTATTTACCGCTTCGACGTCCCAATGGAATCGTCCAGGAACCAATCTGAGAGGAACCGCAAATACTATGCTTTGGTCTAGCGATTCTACTTTAATTGTTGGCGGTTCACTGGCAGTCGACGGCGGGAATGTATCTTTGGCATCTTACGACGTCAAGTCACAAACTTGGACCACCTTCAACGGAGCGAGCGCCATTCCCGGACCTGTCACTGCTCTGACCGCGGCCACCGGTGATATCTCACAGTTATGGGTCGGTGGAACAGCAACAAATGGTTCAGCCTTTCTCATGAAGTACGATGGTTCAACATGGAATTCGGTTGGTGACGTCTTTGAAATGGGCACAACCGTTCGCGGCCTCCAAGTGATGCCACTTTCTCAGAAGCATGGCAGTTCTGATCTGGTGCCATCGGATCAAGCTTTGATGGTCACCGGTTCCATGGCTTTACCAAACTTTGGGAATGCCTCCGCTGTACTTTTCAATGGCACAAGCTTTGTGCCATTCGCACTTACCAGCACTGCAGCCAATACTGGTGGTAGTCTGTCGCAAATCTTCTCTCAAGAGAATAACTTCTTCAAATCATCAAGTATGTAAACACCCCCACTATTCACATAATCACAATCTAACGTGTCTATAGGGAGTCATCTTGCAGTTGGCTTGGTTGTACTCATCGCGCTCGCCATCGCGCTCGCCTTAATATTCCTCCTCGTGGTTGCCGGTGTTCTGGCCGAGCGTATTAGACGGAAACGCGAGGGCTATATGCCTGCTCCCACAAGTAGCTACGACAGGAATAATGGAATGTCCAGAATTCCCCCGCAGCAGCTTTTCAGCTCATTAGGTCATAGTCGAACGGCAGTAGAAAAAGCACCGATGATTTGAATGACAGTAATACGACGGCGTAATGGGCAGGGGCTTGGTTTGTGGCGTTCTGGATAGGCTTACATGGCCTTTCACTTTTTTTTCCGTTGTCCATGTCTTTTTTCAGCATACCCATTCGCAGGCTTTTTCTTTTTTTACATTCTCAGAGCAACGCTACTAATTGCTGCCGTGGAGCGATCCGTCTCCCCTTTGCTTTGCTCCCCTAATTAGCGGCACAAGGATGTGCTTGGTTTAGCGGCTTTGCGACAGACTTTACATGCTTCTGCACATTCAAGCAAGCTTAATGTTTTACACCCACACAACCGACAAACTCGACCTACTTTTTTACCTTTCTCACTCTCTCAAGCTCTCCCTTTGTACAAAGATCCATGAATAAAAACAAAAAGCGTGTTCCTGCAGTCACCGTCACAAAGACTGCGAGGTGGAATTGGTTGGGGATAGGATGGGACTATCGGCGATGCTGATTGCTTTGATGGGATAATAAGTCGGATATTCCCCTGCCAATGAGCCTTGTGTATGTTGGTTTGTTTGGTTG
>LLKJ01000154.1:0-15844 GCA_002242865.1 Clarireedia sp. CPB17 | reverse complement strand
GGGGGGGAGATTGCTTGGATAAGAAGTGCGTGGGCGCGGTAGAAGATGGTGATGAGATATCAAGACCGCTTTTATATATAGTCTAAACACCTAGGACTAGGGAAAAGGTTGTGGTGTATGTGAATGAAGAAGGCAGGCAAAACAGCCATCTTGGGCGATACTTCGTACACTAGTACGGTGGTACCAAAGCGCCCGAAATATGGAAGGACAGGCAATTGGATAAAACCAGATTTAAGATGCACTTGTTTCCAAGCTTAAGTGTAATTGATAATACGAGAAAGTGGCGTCCACATACATCATTTCGAGCTTGTGCATGCATCATGAGTAATTCCGGATTATCAAGCACATAGACAGCTTCTCGGCGTGTGACGAGAGTTGTATACGATTCATTGCCGTACCTGCAAGCCGAATCAGTATCAACTGCTCTCCTATAAACAAAGACGGCTAGTAATCGCCAGGACATACAAATCATACTCCCCGAATCTTCCTCCGTCGTCGGAAGAATCATCATCAAATGTATCAGCATTGGGCTCTTTATTCCGAGCTTGCTGGTCCTGCTGGATACGTGTAAATCTAGGCGTCGGCATACCGGCTCTCGAGCGTGATACAGGTGATGAAGTTGAGGATTGTCCGCCCGGAGTCGATCGCGAAGAGTTCGCGCCGCTGGGACCGGCGGTTGCCATCTTGTTTAGAAAGTCAGAGAAAATTGGAGCGAAGCCCTAATAGACTTGCTAAGAAGTACCGATGGTGTTAAGTGAGATCTTGGTTCATGGATAAATGAATTTCTACCCAAGTCTGGTTAAGATGCTGGGAGATATCCGCTGCACAGGTCTCGGGCCGATGAATTATCGATGGTGTGATGACTAATGGGTGGTTGATGCGCCTATTGTCCAGACGACACTCCTTGAATGGACATAGTCCTAAAGCTGCTCAAAACTGCAGAAGATAGGTCTAATCAATTTGATAATACGAGCAGTTTGGTGACCTACCATAAACCCTCGCTTTGAGCAAAGGAGTCCAAAGAGGACGGAGCTGTGAGGATAGGGTACCACCATGACCTCGTCCTGGATACGTCATGCAATTGTGACTTCAGTTTCTTTTGGTCTCCCAATTGCATATCGTAGCCTTTCTTTCTTCTTTACTGTTGTATTGTTTCTATATGTCTCTCTTAAATGTATCTTTGGCACCAGCGATATCTTTAGATCCAGCAAACACAAAGGTCCACATGAGCCGCAGTCTAGGCGCAGTGGGTAGACTACGTTTCTTTTCCCTCCATTTGCCTTTCCTGCTGCGCTCTATCTGGCCTAGAAAGTGTGTTGCTAGGTCTTATGGTAGAGAGCCTCATTCTGCCAGCCGAGAAAGTCTACCAAGCGGCGATGGTCTTTTACTCTAAAAATATTTGCTTTTGTGAGCTCAAACCACATCGTCCCTCAAGGCAGCAATCTCCGTGGATATAAACAATCAAGTATTCTGCGTCGGTCACTAGTCACTGCTATATGTTATTTTGCTTTGCGTCTATGACTCTTTCTGTAATCTTAGTGTGCTCACTCAATCTCAGCAGCAACGCTGGCATCTCTCGTCATTAACAAATTCACTATTATAACTAATCTAATCATGGGTTAGTTCCTGTATGGACTGACACCTTGTTGGAAACTTCCTGGCCTCTTATATCCATACAAGAACGCATTGGAGCGGATAATCTCTAATTTTCTCACCCACTAACCCACTTCACTTTGCAAGCGGGCCGCATCCAAGATTTCTCACCATGACCACAGCAAGTTCTTCCAGTAAGCATCAACTCAACTTTGCTATTCAATTGCCGTAATAACGAATATGCCCAACCAAGCTGGTGGTTGTTTGATTGAACAACGAGGCTCTGAACAATCAAGGACACTCAGTAGTAGGCATACCATTGAGAGCCAGCTACATTGTGAGTTGCTTCCAATTTACTACAATCCATTGAGGATTGAAGCAGCAAATTTACCCAATCAAGTAGCAAATTTCTCGAACGGCAAATCTCATCAATCAAAAACATGTTTGGGGACTGGTACGACTCTTTTAAGATTGTGCAGCTTGCTTTTTCAGCTGCCTAACCAATTCACAGGGCTATCGGATATTCGCATCAATGTCGAAAAAGAACAAAAAGGTCTTGTACAATATCATATTTGTGATCATTTTCCCCGAGAGAGACATTTACTGACATTCAAAGATTTCCTCGAACGTGCAGGTCTCGAGATGTTGATAGGGATGACTCCAGCGATGGAATCGGCATATAACGCCATGCGCGGTCGAGGTATCGGTGTCAGAATTGCTCCTGTTGACCCGCAGCCTGGCCGAACAGGTAAACCTGCAAAGGATGAGTCGTCAGCAAGTGCTCTTGCCGCTGGTTTTGATGAAACCATTCCGCCTTCGTAGGTTCACTAGTGATCTATTACGGATTGCCTCGAGGCTTACACTTCATATCTAGGGTCTTAGCAACCGGTCGCCGATATTACAAGCTCAAGTCGCACAATCCACTGCTACCCGAAGAAAATGCTACGGTCGTTATTCTATCTGGTGCGCGACGACAAGAGATAGTTCTCAATCACCGATACGACGAGGACGAGACACCGAATCATTATAAAGGCAAGGATGGTTATGCTAATTTCGGTTATCTAAAAGTAAATGAACAATGGGCAGATCCAGATAGCGAAGCTAGTCTTGCCAACGCGTTCAGAGGCATTCCAGATCCCAGCACCCACTTTCTTCCTGGTGCTAACGATGAAGGTCCTCATGTCATGTCCCCAGGAGAACTCGACAGTTTTTATGCGACGTGTGATGCCGATTTATCTGACGATGATGAACCTCCACTAGGGATTACGCCTATCGACCATGCTACTTTTATGCTTCTCGCTCAAGGTGTTGCAAGCGAAGGCAAAGGAGACACTTGGGGAACTGCCATACCTTCTGCACAGGCAATTACCCGAACTATCATTGTCTGACTCTAGTTGACAGATCACAGGAAAAATATACTAGTAGACCGCGCCGATCGCGTGCGAGCAATTATCCGTTAATGCCAATACCACAAGTTGACGAAGACACCGCCAGTTTGATGAGCGGTGTTCAAGGTAGTAATAGCACGCCCAGCATGCTGCTGAGTGA
This sequence comes from Clarireedia sp. CPB17, assembly GCA_002242865.1. NCBI lineage: Eukaryota > Fungi > Ascomycota > Leotiomycetes > Helotiales > Rutstroemiaceae > Clarireedia > Clarireedia sp. CPB17. Next base: position 12,703 of record LLKJ01000154.1, on the reverse strand, counting down.
AGCTGGTAAGTTCAAGGCGACTCAGACATTCTCAGAGTTGGTTTAGGATTTAGCTATTCTAATATGCACAGGTGTAAATCTGGCAGAGAAACCTGACAGGTTTGCGCGCATGTCTCCGCAAACAGATCTGGATCTCTTCACTGCAGCTTACGGAAGCCTTAACCCTTACGACAACATCCGAAGCTCTACCCCCGATTCTTCTTCGGGGCCCCGAAAATATACGGCAGTAAGTAGGACATTAAATCGTTCTCCTTCGTACCTTACATACTAACTCTTCTTTCCTAGGCCGGACTCCTGCAAGCCCTGGGTCTACCCGCAGGCCCAGAAGGTAAAGCGATGCTCGTTGATATCCAGAAGGGCATGGAATACGTTAAAGGTCTCAAGGCAAATAAGACAATGCAACTCATGGAGGCGGGGCAAAAACGACACAATGCCTCCGCTGTATTGGGCCAGCAGGTAAAAGAAGCCCACTACCTACGAAACTATATCGAGGACAACCCCACGGTATTCCCCTGGGCTCTCGAAGCTGTAAGATTCTACGAACATAACCACAGACCTCCTTTAATCTTCCCACCATCGCCGCGGGCCATCGAACAAGCCAGTGCTCCAACGACTCCCGAGATAAGTGAAGATATCCCGAAGGATCTGGGAGAAATCGATATCTTGTATCTCCGCGCAATGCACGACATCATTGAAGGACACAACCGGCTCGTAAAACACTACGACTTCTTAGCTCGGAACTGGGAAGCGCAAGCGGCGGAACTGCGTGCCAAGGTCGATGGACTTTTGTTCGAGAAGGAACACCTGAAGATGTTATCGGGCTTGCGAGATGAACATATCTCGTGCCTTGTTCCGACGAGTCCTGCGCTTTCGCAACGCGTATAATTCTTTGTGAGATCATCTGGCGCTGGGCTGGAGTTTGGGTAATGGAGGATTTGTTCCGCTGTGTTTTATGATACCCAGGATGGCGTTCATTGTTTGGCGAGGGTTGGATTTTTTGCGATATTTTTCTTCGTTGACTCCATAGTTGCGGTTGGTAAAGTCACCACATTTAATACTAATTGTAATATGTAATGCAATGCATATAGAGCCATTGAAAACTAGAGTTGGTTCAATGTTCAACTGGAGTTGTTTCAATTAGGTAGTTTATTTCTTCTCTGATATATTTAGGTCATACGTAACATGTATAAGACACCACCGATTTAAATACCCAGCCAGTCCGTAAGATACATGTCATGCCCGCTACCTATCGTATCTTTGAAGAGAGTAGGGAGCTGATCTTCGTCACATTCATTATACATCCAACACCATTCTTTTTTGACCTGATGCCCAAGACCCATTTCTAATATACACTTTGTACATAAATTCTTTCCTCGCCATCCGGCGTGCTTCAATCTCCCTTTACTCCACAAGCAATGGGAATGGCAGCTCGACAAAATTGAGCTCAAGGGTTCTTGACAACGCCAACCTTAGCCGCTCTCAGTACTCTGCCGTTCAGCTTGAATCCCTTCTGTTGTGTGTGGAAGACCGTGCCATTCTCCTTGCCTTCCATAGGCGTCATGAACGTAGCTTCGTGTTCATTGGGATTGAACTTTTCAGACTCAACTGACGGATCGAACCTTTCCAGACCATGCTTCTTCAGCGTCGACATTAGGATATTATCAGTCATCTTCAATCCCTCGTATAACGAAATCAAGTCTCGCTGGTGCTCAGTCTGTTGTTCCTGGGGGGTGTTGAGTTTCTCGGCAGGGACAGTGGTAAGGGCCCGGTCGAGATTGTCGACGCTGTCGACGAGATCTTTAGCGAACTTTTGAATAGCGAAATCTCTAGCAGCTTGCATGTCACGCTTGGTGCGCTCTTGTAGGTTGCGGAACTCGGCCATAGAACGAAGGAGTTTATCCTGTGGTATGCGGTTAGTTGAACGCTCTTTGGACTTGTTAAACCTCTCTATCACCCGGCAATCTTCTTTTCAGCGTCGCAAATATTGGGATAGGAACATTGCATCAAGCAGGCAGGATTGTGAAGACCCCGCGGGGATGGAAGAGCAGAGACACGAGACCCGGGAAACAAACCTTCAAATCAATTATTTCTTTATTTTTCGCCTCCAGTTCCTTTTTTACTGGATCTTCTACCTCCTGCTTTGTCTCCGACTTCACCTCTCCTTCCTTCCTTTCTGGCTCTGTCTCATCCTTCTTCGCCTCGGGCTCTGTAGCATACCACCTTCTGCCTTGGAATTGAATCGATGTAGCTTGCGCAATTAGCGGGGTATTGCTGCGGAATTGCGATCGTGTCGCTTGTCTCGAAGCTGATGTGCGAAGGGAAGAGTTCAAGACTCGGGGAGATTGGCGGAGGAGTGTTCTTTGAATCATAGTGTTGCTGCGTAATCGATGGTGGGGATGGAAGCAAAAAGTATGAGCGAAGGCCAAAATTTTGGACGAGATATATGAATTTTTGGTGTGGCACCCGATAGAGCTTAGTCTCTGCGTACCGGACGAAACCTCACCAAAACCAGAGGAAGCTCAAATCGATTATTAAAACTTATATTCTCAACTTTTCCGATTTTATAAAATAATAGATTTTGAGTTAACAAAAGATATTTTTGAGGCCTAAAGATTATCTACTAGCTATTAGAACTTTAAAATCTCAAAACTTGAATTTATATCGAATAAAAAGAACTATTCGATGTAGTTTTAGTTGTGTAGAGACTAAACTCCACCGAGTGTGTGAATAGCCTTAGGGCGGTGTGTCGAGGCAAAATTATGTGGATGCACGAAGCCTTCCAGCAGTTCTGGGTGGCGTCCGCATCTTCCCGTTTTGTCTTCGTCACACACCCTCTTCGGGGTAGAAAAAAAACAGGCCGATTTGGAATAATATATTGCAGCTGATTTTTAATGTCTGCCTGTTATTTATACCCCGAAGAGACGTCCCCTATCGCCGTTGATGGTCAAATCCTGCATTGGGCTAGACAGCAAGTCCTCGATACTCACTTTGAAGAGTTGAGACAAGTGCTGTTTACGTTCAAGAGAGGTCTTTAAATGCGGCCGGAGGGAATATAGATAGTGTTAGTCTATCAATAGTATTAATGAGTGTAGAGTGTTTGGGCTTTATAGTGTTCATTTGCTACTTTTAATCTACTATACACCGATTATACCACACTTGGGAAGGTAGATAGTGGGTGCCATATCTTGTTGCCCTCATATGCCAGGTATTTTTGCCAATGTGCCAGGTATTTTCATTTCACCGCATCTCGCTGTAAGCCAATAAGTCATCCCAAGTTTCCCCCCTAGGACATACGACCTTCCAACATCGATTTGGTAGATTGTGACTTCGCCAAACAGTAACATTCTATCCCTATCAACCATTCGATTCGACGAGTAGCATTCGTTTAAAGAATCGAGCTTTTTAACACTTCCACCGCTGTAGCATTAGGTGATCCATCTCAAGATCCTCGAGTAAGGCCTCAGCGACAGGCCATTCAATCCCGAACTCAAAGCTATCTGATGGATTGGCCTGCATGTCGGCATCGAAGTCGAACTCACGGCGGAATTGGTGGTGGAATTCTGCCAGAACGACTGTGCGCTCATCATTGTGTGGATAGCAGTCAAAAGAGTCATCATCAGAGATGCAGCTGCGGATTAATCGGAAGAGGAACTCCTTGATAGCCAGCTCGCAACCCATGAAGCAAGCATTAATACATCGAGTAAATACTTGTCTCATGACATCACTTTTGGTGAATTTGATGGTGCAGAGCACAGTACTATCAGGGTTCCAACGATAACCATCCCCAGTTGCTCTCGATTTGAAGATAAAGTAGTGTCCTGTCTTGTTCAAGGATTCACCCAAGTCATGGCCATCAATATTCCGCACCAAGCTATTCTTCCGGGCCCATGCTCTCAGAAGTTGTGGTAATTGTCCGCTGCGACAATACATTGCGAACGCTCTTTGTCTGAAACATTCTGAGGAGTTGAAGCCGCCATTCACAGATATGATGGGGTCCAAAAGATACAGATATTGCTCTGGACACGGTGGGACAATAGACCTTAGAATATCTGGATGCTGCATGCAAATACTGGAATGAGCCAAACTGTCCGCGAGTAAACAGGCAATCGAGCAGTACCTAATATTGCTACTAATCCCGCAGCCATGACAAAGAACAATGGGGGTCTGTGCAGTCCCGTAACATCGATAGGTACAGTGGCTACAGTTGAACTCAACTTGTAGGCAACCTGGCTGAAGATGTGCATTCATACTCGGGTTGAGAACTGTCGCACTTGTAATGTCCTGATGGCTCCAGCCATTGGAGAAAGCCATCATATTTTGTTCTGCATTGGCAGTTGTAATGTCTGACAGATCGGAAAGTCCAGCAATTACGTGAGCATTGGCTTCAGGAGTTGTCAAAGGCTTAGCTGCAGATGATTGCGCCCCTGGTGAGCGAGATAGTGGGTCGTAAGAAGTTACTGGGCTTGCATTGATGAAACCCGGTTGAACTGAGGCAGGCGGCGAACCGTCGATTGGCATGGGTGGGTAGGCACTTGTACCAAAGGCTTTCATCCCAAGATGAGCAGAGTTCTCATCATCATAGTTCGAACCCATCTCGGTAAATAGCGGCGAACTTGTGAACTGACCATTATCTCGCTTGCCTGAAACATCTATCCCCTCTTCCTCATCTGCAAAGTTATTGGAGAGAAATTCCAAGAGTATCGTTTGCTTAGCCTTGGGAACTGTAGTATCTGCTGAGTTGGAACTGATGATTTGAAGATGATCATGGCTCAAGCCAGGAATCTTGCTTGTGTATTCCCCTTCGCGGCGCGTGACTGGAGCTGATTTGGCACTTTCAATAAATGGACTTGCTACAGCCGATGCGGTCTCCGAAAATTGTTCTTCGGTCAGCGCTGTTGATGGATCGAAGTATCTCTCCGTGGTAGAAACACTCCGATATCGTCCATTTAGAAAGGTCGGCGAATCAATTAGAACCTTCTCATCTCTGGACGGAACCGAGAGTGTATGGTTTTGCGACGAAGCAGGTAAAACAGCCAGGCTTGATAATTCCTTTGAGTCTAACCCGTCACATTGCTTTTGCTCTGTAGTTGCAGATGGCCGTTGGGTATGTACCTCGCTCAGATTAACCAATGGTTGATTGTTGGTACACTCTTTGGACAATGATGCACTCAGGTTTTGGCTGGCATGTGCCCCATCTTCAGGAATACCTGCTGAAGTAGTCACTTCATTCTCTAATGTGTTTACCAATTTCGGCCCATCAAGAGTCTCAAGAGTTTCCTGCGTTGTAGTTGATGTACCGTTGCGCCGACTGGGTCGTTTTCTGCCCTTATTTGATTTTTGTGAATCTGGACCAACATCAGTCTGTGTAGAGGTCCGAAGTCTCAGCGGAAGGTCAAAGCTTTGTGGAGGCATGGTCCCATCTATTCCAGAGGGGGTTGCAGGTGTTGTGTTCACCAACAGGTTAGCATGGTCTTTTGCGCTGAACCTATTTTGGCCTTTTACTGCAGCGAGCTTGGGTAGAGTGGGCATTGTTGCAGTTTTCTTCTGTACTTTGGCTTTTAGATCAATCCCCTTGGACGGCATGGGCATGGCAGGAAAGTCATTCAGGTTCCCAACATGAAACTGTTCCGGAGTCTGAACCTTAGTACCACAGCTTTGCGAAATTACTGATCTCTGCACTTGTGTTGACCTGATGTTCCGGTTTTCCGATTTTGGCATCATGGCATGGGGTTTTGACTTTGGCTGGAGACTGCTCAATTGCTGCGACTTATTAGGGTTATGATCCCTCAAGTGTTGTTGTACATTGAGCTGTTGCTTCGGGTTTGTTGAAGGAGCTTTCGTTTTGTGCAATGACTTTGGCTTCACAACTTCCCAAGTAGTATCGTCGTCAATGACAGGGTTGATTGAGTCAGTGAAATCATAGTTGAGAGGATCTGAGGCAATTGGAACGGTTCTCTCATGCATTATTACGCCTGATTTTGGATTTTGGCTTCCTGGGGTCTTTGGTATATCCTTTTCTGTGTCATCACTCTCGGAGTTGCATGCTTTTTCTTCCGCTTTAGCAATTTTTTTCCTCGGAAAATTTTTCCTTCTGACCTTAGTCTTCTTGTCTACGCGTGGCACTTTTGCAACACGGCTCAATGCAAGTTGTTGGTGGTCCTTCTGCTCCGATTGCTTAGTGATTGCAATGTCCGAGGCCGGCACCAGCAATGAAGACTCCCAAATAGCCTTGGCTTGATTAGCGGTTAACGTTTGCCGTCGGTTTCGTTCGGAAATTTCGACGATAGAGCCTTCTCCAATGTCTGAGTCCGGCACCAGCAATGAAGACTGTTGATTTCCTTCGGAAATTTCAACGATTGAGCCTTCTCCAATGGTCTTTTGCTTGGGGACCTTAACAGAAGCTGAGTATGTTCGCACATGACAAACAGTCCACGAATCGCTCTCCAAAGACTTGATGTCCAAGCCGTCGAGAATTTCATCCAGGTGAGGTTGGCCACGACGGCGTTCTGTTGCCTCCTTCGTTCTCTTCTTGACATCTTCCAACTTCGCTAAATTGCTGTTAAGCGTCCAAAATTTCGCGTTGCGACGAAAATCTACCTCATGAAGCCTAGCGATAGTTGCAATGGATTTGCCGATGCCTTTTTTCCTCTCGACTTCAAGTATTGAATCTTCGATCTCGTTTGATTGTGTACAATCGAGTAGAAAAATGTTGACCATTGCTACCACCGGCTCATCTTTGGGGTCTGAATATAGGTAAGCTTGCCTTTGGGCCTGCCATTGTTCGCGATCGCGTTGTTCAATGATATAAGTCTTTCCGGCAGAAGCTTTAACTCCGAGATCATTTTCTTCACAAATTGTTGACGGTAAGATAGTAAGGGCAGTTGAATGAGACCCAGGTGCGAGATTTGTCTGCGGAGCGTGACCACCGCTTGCACCGTCTGAATTGTTTTCACTGCCTTGCTCCCCGCTGATGCTTCCAATATTGGCATAGTGACTCGGATCAAGCACTTCTCTGCCATTAAAAAAGTCTGCAGCCAACGCATCGAACTCGTCATGATTATAAACACCGTCCCAAGCGGGATTCAAGTAGGCTTTGCACTGTTAGCATTAGTTATTTAAGTTTAGTTGCAGTTGCTTACGATTGAGCCTGTTCCATGCATGATTTTGTGCTGCCAGCCGGTTGTTAATACCATACCAGGTTGCGCACAAACCTTCTCTAAAGTTAGTTTTCATTAGATATCTGCATTTGGCAACTTTCTGCTGGAGTCGTAATGCTTTGGACCAAATGCCTGTATGAAACCCCTGTAATATACTTAACACAGTTGCGCTACTCAGAAGCAAGCAATGAAACCATATGAAGCAATGAAACCATATGAGTTTTTGTACTCCTGGTGAAGATTGAACTTACAAAAGGGCGAGATAGATTGCTTCCGTATTCAGATCGCATTTTTGATGGGAAATCTTTTGCCATATAGTAAGAGAAAAGACCATGCTCTTCGGGGAGAGGAGCAGGACCCCAAGAACGAATACTATGAAGAAATATTGTGTCTCTGTCTATCCCGTATGGAAGCAAGTCTGGCCCAGAGCGACGCCCATATGGCGAATTAACGTTTAGGAGGTTGAGAAAAGTAGGAATGTAGTTAGGGTCTCTATCATTATGCGCGATCGAGGGCACTAATTGACCACTGTGAGCTTCGTCATCGATTGAACAAGGATATGCTGCTGGCCGAATACTGCAGAGCAATTAGCCTTGGGACAGTACAGTTGATGGCAAAGAAATTGGTGATTTGAATTTATGGAATCATTCCATAAATTCAAATCATTCCATGAAATGATTCGATGACATACGCTGTCGAAGGAGCTTCTTGGAGTCTATTTGATAAAGAGAGGTCCGTAGAAGTGGCAGAAGAATTGTCGCTATGCACAGAAGCAACATCATCATGAGCGTCTCCTGGAGAGACATAAGGGATATTCCAAAGGTTGCGTAGATCTGAAGATGTTGATTGAGTTGAACTTGAACATTGAGTTGGACCTACGCTCGCTGCGGCTGCAGTTGATGGCTAGAACTCTTGTCAGCCAGTTTGAAGGAGACGATTCAAAATACTTCGTGAAATGAATGGGTGTATCTGCTTTGTTGACTCGCCCTTCTCGCAAGTCAAGTTAGACGTATGAAAGATGGATGTTCTTACCTCCATATCCAGATTCATCAAAACTTCATCTGTTGTCGTGGGTAGATCCATCATATGAGAAAGATGGTTGATAAATAAGATAATATGTTGAAGTGAGAAAGAAGAGGGAGGGAGGAAAATTGAGGTAGCGAAGATTGCGCACCTTCCTGCCATAGTAATTCAGAAACATTGAGAAGCGAATATTCACTCTACTTCTAGTCTAACCTGAGCTGAGATGATTTATGAGACGAGTTAATACTTCTACCAAACAATACTATCTCCAGTATGATTTAGGTACAGTAAGATAACTTTGAGCTTCTACCTGCTTCTTCTTAGTGGACATGCACAACCTGCCTGCGGGACATGTCTAGGAACATCCGAATGTACATGATAAAATCAGAGAATGAAGCTCAGACTCGGGCTCGACATCAACAGTAGTTCCCTTCCAGACTGTACCTGTGATCCGCACCTGCTGTATGAAGCAAGAATGAAACCAACCCACTAAGTTATAACTTACGGAATAGAGAAATATCTCCACAATCACAGAAATCCAACTTCGTCACGAATGAGACAAAGTAAGTTATTTCCCATGGCTTGATATGAGGCAAAACCTTTCGATATATTTAGAGGTGATGTTGGAGCTGCCGTCCGATGTCACGAGAGAAGCGAGCATGTGACATCGAGGCTAGTCCAAGTGCGGGCTTCTTCATTGCGGATACAAAAAATTAACCCAAATTTACTTGTCAAACACTTTCGTTGTTCCCATCACTAAGAACGACATTACAGATATCTCACAGATCACTCAGGCTGTAGCCACACAATAATATTCAGCTTTGAAATATACGCTCTCTCTGACGGCGCATTAACGAGCTGGTGTCTCCCTATTTCCCAGCTTCACTTTGTTCTCTGAAAGCGAAAATGGCCGATCCTCAACCAAGTATCACGTCTATTCTTGCGGCTTTAGGTGAGCAGTTCTACAGCGCATTTGGCTCTTTCGTATTGATAACAATTTCCAGCGGCGCAACGCCCTACTGCCACTCCACCGCAAAATCCGCAGTCTACATATCAACAGCCACCACCTCAACCACAACAGAATCTTTATGGAGCCCCCAGCGGATACGCACTGCCACCGCCCACGAACTCAGGAAGCGTCGATCTTAGCGCGATTAAGCCGGTAAACTCTGGAACTGTCAGCATCGCGGATGCCATCGCGAAAGCAAAAGCAATTGCTGCTGAAAAGGGCGTTTCATACGATAGAGTTCCTTCTTATGGAGGGCCCGATCCGCGAATGGGTACCGGCAGACCTTACAGCCCACGATCTCGTTCTCGTTCTCCCCAGCCACGCCGAGAAGCTTTTCGCGACAACTTCAATCCATACAGGGACGAGCGAAGGGGTGGCCCGCCTGGAAGAGATTATCGCGAGCGGTCATTTTCACCTGGGTTGCGAGGCAGAGGACCGCCAGGAACTTTCTCACCACCTCAAGGTGGAGCAGGTGGCTATCCTCGCGAGCGATCTCCAGCGCGAGGCGGAGATGACAATATGGAATCGATCTCGATAGAATCCAATCTTGTAGGATTGATCATTGGACGACAAGGAGAAAACTTGAGAAGGGTGGAGTCAGAGACGGGCTGTAGAGTCCAGTTCATCACCGGTCCTGATGAGAACGGTCCATATCGAACATGCAAAATCACGGGTCCACGCGCGCAAAGAGCCGATGCCAAGGCTGAAATTACACGTATCATTGACGACAGTGGCTTGGGCGGCACTGGACGTCCTCCCCCAGAACGCGCCAGCAGAGATGCTCAGCCTGCCAATCGAGCATCCTCGCATCAACCAGTTTTGAGAGATGGCGAAGATAGCATGCAAATCATGGTTCCAGATAGGACTGTTGGCCTTATTATCGGTCGCGGTGGTGAGACGATCAGAGATCTTCAAGAACGAAGTGGTTGTCATGTGAACATCGTGGGCGAACAAAAAAGTGTTAATGGGCTGAGACCCGTCAATCTCATCGGTTCCAGGGAGGCTGCCGCCCGTGCCAAGGATTTGATCATGGAGATCGTGGAGAGCGACAGCAAAAGTGCACCTAAAGAGCGTGCACCAGTACAGAGAGATGCGGCTCGTGATCCTGGTTATGGTGGAGGTTATGGCGGGGCCGCCGCCGCCGCCGGCGGTAATGGTGGAGACAAGATTAACGATTCTATCTTTGTGCCCTCAGAAGCAGTAGGTATGATCATCGGTAAAGGTGGAGAAACGATTAAGGACATGCAAAACACTACGGGCTGCAAAATAAACGTCACACAATCTTCCGGTCCTGGCGAGGTCGAACGTGAAATTGGTCTTGTTGGGTCTCAACAAGCTATCATGGCCGCAAAGCGAGCCATTGAGGATAAGGTTGAAGCCGTTGTATGTGTTACTATCCACGCCCTTGTTCATTTTACTAATATTTTCAAGCAACAAAAGAACAACGGCGGTGGTGGTGGTGGTGGTGCTGGGCGTAATCGTGGCCCCCAAAACGATTACGGAGACAATCGTAGTTATGCGCAGCCATCATACGCCCAACCTCAAGGACAACAAGTAGCACCAGGTGGCTCAGAAGACCCTTACGCAGCTTGTAAGTTCTCAGTCATCAATCTCGAGAATACTTTTGACTAACTGAATCAGATGGTGGATATGCCAACTATGCACAACTTTGGTATCAGGCAATGGCCGCACAAGGTGCGCAAGGCCAGAGTGATCCTTCCAAACCACCAGGAACATCGTAGCTTCACGACAGTGACTTCCAGCCCTAGGATGCCTCGATCTTTGACTTGCATGACTCGCATGACCTGCATAACATACGCTGAGACCTTGACTTTCGATTCATTTTTCATCGATATGATATGCTTGTACTGCACATGATGACGATGACCGAGATCACTGCTATAGTCCTCGCCCGCCAGTGGTATTGTTATTTCAATGACTTGATCACGCAAGGAGACTTTACAGGACATTCTGCATTCTAACCTGTTTTATGGATAAACCACGCTTTCGCATGCATTTCACACAAAACCAAAAAAACCAACTGGAGCTCAGAAACCACCCTAGTTGAACTCGACAAAAACATAATCCGCTAGTAGACGCTGATGAGATGCAATGGTCTAGTCTCTGTGCACTTTGCATTGATCTGAAACTTCTACTTGACAACGTATATTTGGGCTTACGAGAACCGGATCTGCCACATGACTATGCATGAATTTTCTCGTCAAAACATTCATCATATGAATAACTATGCTGAACAGCTTTTGATCGCCAGGGAATAAGCTGCTGATATCGTTCAACTTCGTATTGATCTTTGACAACTTGATTCAGACGATGCACTCTTTTCGTTCGACTTGACTGCAAACTTACGACGGTCGTATGATTTAAATTGCCGTGGCAGAGGTTCGTCATCGTGATGAGGTATTGATGCTTTCGTTGCTTTTTTGATCGATTCTTTTTGATCTTTCTACTGCTGTCTGCGTCTTCCTTTCTGCTTTGACCGAAACTCCGAATCATATTCTTGCGATTTTTCTTTTGGTTGTCAACCAGTTTCTCTCTCCTGTGGCGTTGGACTTGGACTAATACCCTCGCGGTCAGTCAAGGGAGATAATTCAAAAATCCTTTGTTTGGCTGCGATTTTTAAAAAGCCTTGGGGATAAGTTTGGAACGGGTTTGCGGATGCGTGGATGGCAAAAAGTGTAAGATAGCGGCCTCTAAAATGTTCAAATCCACTGCGTGTTTTATATATCAAATCCTTTTCGATTTCCCTCTTTGTTTGTGATGTGAGAAACTAGTTATTCTTGGCTTCCATACTGATATGCTACTGCTTCGGGTTGTGAACTAGTGAGAAACGTATGCCTGTCAATCTTCTACTCACCCCAAACATCTTCTTTCTTCACCTGGTGCCACTGTAGAGTAGAAGTGAAGAATCCAAACCAGACCTGAAATCAGAGAGATCATAAGAGTACCTCTCTGCACTGGATAAGGTATGATAACTATTGATCGAAATCTACACGACAAACGAGACTGGTAAGATGCGCAATGGCTCACGATGCCGATCTCAAATCCAACTATGCAGCATCATAGGGCCGGCATAGAAGGTTAGGAAGGGAGGGCAAGGCGTATACAGACCGCCCATACGACTCTCACTTCAATGGTGTAATATAAAGATTTTCAACACATTCAAAAACTACACGTCGCATCTCAATTCGATCATATCTATTACTGTATCGTACTATATATGCAGAGCCAGACTGATATGGGATGGAGATAAGTTGATAGTACTGTACATGAACAGTCGCACATTCATTAACCCCGCCGGGTTCTGTCATTTCATGTCATTCCCCGCCTGCCTGCCCGTCTTTTCCCACATCATATCATTCCTAAGTCGTCGTAAAACAGCATATGCAGAATGGACATTTCCCCCAGCATCGCCCAACCAAAAGCGCAACCCCCATCGTATCATCACATCCAAATCTAAGCCCCCTTCCCTCAACCTAGACGACCAACCCCGGCC
>LLKJ01001613.1:0-16173 GCA_002242865.1 Clarireedia sp. CPB17 | reverse complement strand
CGTGGGGTCCACTGTGTCAGTGTTGTCTTCAAAACCTGGGTAGAGAGAAAGACGGCTATAATTATGGCGCATTTTGAGGGCATTTGCTGATGTCTGACTCTATTGTGTGATGTTTTCTTCGATCTATGAGAAACTTTGAGCTGGAAGAAAGTGGGATTAAAAGGATGAAGATTGAATGGTTGAGATGTTCTTGATCTGTGTATGGGAAGAGAAGTAGGCTGGAAGGTATGATGTATCTTGAAGAAAGCAATAGAAGGAGTGCTTCAGTTTACCTTGCTTTTTCGCATTTGCCCATACCCTGCACATTATCCTCATCCTTCCGCGAACCTCTTATTCTTCTGGTCTCTATATCCGCCATCCGGTATTGCGGTTGGAAGGTTATCGAAGACTTGTGGAGCCCACATGGAATACTCGATACTTGCAACTTTTTACGCGGTGAAATGGTCGCGACCACCTTTGTTTGTAGGTCAATCAGAAAATGAAAGATAGAATGTGAGTTTGGAATCTCACAGAATTAGTCAGGAGTTGGTCGCGTCTAATCATGAAGTCCGCAGACCAAGCTTGCATCAACTCCAGCACCCAGACCGACTGTGTCATGCAAAGTTGCTTATGCTAAGCTCTAACTAGCAGCCAAACGCCTATAGTACAATATCATGTAAAATCATTACAATTCTTCATCAACGTCCATCTCGGCTGGCGCATGGCCATTAGCCCCATTCTTTTCCTTCGGTGCGGAGGCTTCTTTGTCAATCATCTGTCTCGACACGGAAACGATGTTGTCTTCGATGAGTTGTTGCCCAACATCTTCCAAATGCTTCTTTGGGTCCACCTTTCCAACATATCTCGTCTTCAGTTGATCTTTGGTCAATTCCGTTTCTTCCTTCACACGCTTCTCATACCCTTCCGACAGTCCAACCAGCTTTTGTAATCGCTCCTTGTTTCGGTTGCCCTCAATTCTAAAGTCATCCATCTGCAGACCCTCTGTCCAGACGTGCTTGTGCAGGTTCATCAACATATTCTCCTCTAAAGCCGTCTTGCGGTAGTTGATACCAATGCTGTAGTAATGTCTGTTAAGCCCATGAATAAGCGCTTGGATGGAGGGTTTGTTGAGATGTCCCAAATTAGATGTACTTTGGCGAGGTTCTTGGCCCATCATGAGAGACTGCGGGTTGATGAGTCGAAAAGCGTCAATAACGACTTTGCCCTTTACGGATTGGATTGGATCAACGACAACGGCGACAGCTCGTGGCGTTAACTGTTCGAAAGACTGTTGTGTGTTGATATCGACAGATGATAGCCAGCATCCAAAGCCGGGATGCGAATGGTACCAGCCAACGACAGTTTCGGGTCTGCAGATGATAATATTAGCTCGTAGGCGCTTCAAATACAGCTTGAATAAACGTACCGGCCCGTCTGCCTCAGCATATCCATCATCTTCGTCTGGAACACGGGATCGACCGCCTCAACACTGACACCAGTACCACTTTGAGGCATGGCAAAGACGTCCACCACTCGTACAGTGAAGTCATCGACGAACTCTCCCAACATAAGACCCATAACTTCCATGGGTACACCAGCTCTGCCATGTCGCAACATTTTCAATAGCGCTAAAGACGAGATATATACGGTTTCTGAGTTATCAATCAAGTTTGAGTTATCCTGAATGTCCATAGTTTGTCAGCGCCTCACATTCTCATAACAGTGAACTTCCCCAACTTGGATTGTAGAAATGGTAGAGCTTACAGATCCTGGGGCGGCAGAATTCAGACCTCCCATGCCTCCAGCAGAGGCCAACATGCGATTTAATCTGTCCATACTGAGTGATATGGAGCTGAATTCGAGTGCAAAATGGTATCTTAGAGGTTGATGTGATGCGGCGGAAGGCGAAAAGTGTCAGTCTCAAAGGTGTTGTCAAGCTCCAACTTCAAGGCAGCTTAGAACGCGCATTGAAGTTCCCAAATAATCCTTGTTACATAAGCGGAACCTGATCACATGATTCTAAAGCCTTGTACTTCAGCCTCGCGAAACCTAGCAGCTCAGATTTTGAGAAAGGATCGTCCTGCATAGTAGACCTGGCCAGAATTATCTCAATTTACCAAATAAGCGTGTGCAGAAGCTTGTGGAAAAGGGAGACTGTTGAAAGATATACTCCAATGAGGTTCTGTCCTTGTCGGCCACAGTACCAGACAAAGTCACTTTTCTTGAAGGTTTCTTGTACCGAAGCTAGTCGCTTCGCATTATCAAGGTGCTTTCTAGAACCAATCAGAATTGATTAGCTTCGGTGTAGTGGCTCGTCATTGGCCGACCCTGTGGAAGCCTCAAAGCTCCCTCATATCATCTTTCTTCCGCCGCCTTTCCCATCTCTCCTACTCAACTAATCGCATCCAAAGTTATCCTGATCAAATTCCTTTCTCTGGCGACGATCAACTCATCATCTATCATTACTATCACATTGTCACTTACCGCGAAACCGCTGCGCTAAGTTTTTACTGGTTACAACTTTCAAAGCCTTTTGAAAATGTCTAATTCCTTCGCGCCTCTAGACCCGGTGTCGAATGGACCCAGCACCAAGAAGAGAGTCGCATATTTCTACGACTCTGATGTTGGAAACTATGCCTACGTTGCGGGCCATCCTATGAAGCCTCACAGAATAAGATTGGCGCATAGCTTGATCATGAACTATGGAGTTTATCAAAAAATGGAGATTTATGTGAGTATGGCTCAGCAAGCATCTCTTCAGTTGTATTTCATATATACCAACCGTCTCGCGAACATACGGACGAGAACTCAAATAGACTCGCTCATTGCACTCCTCGTTATCTCACAACTATCTACTAATTTCAATCCAGCGTGCGAAACCTGCGACTCGCCATGAGATGACCCAGTTCCATACTGATGAGTACATTGACTTCCTCCAGAGGGTTACCCCAGACAATATGGACTCTTTCGCGAAGGAGCAAGGAAAATACAACGTCGGAGACGATTGCCCTGTCTTTGATGGTCTTTTCGAGTTCTGCGGAATCAGTGCGGGTGGAAGTATGGAGGGTGCAGCTCGTCTGAATCGTGGGAAATGCGACATAGCCATCAATTGGGCTGGAGGACTACATCACGCGAAGAAAAGCGAAGCAAGTGGTTTCTGCTATGTAAACGGTATGTACATCTTCATGGCGCAACTTGGAATTGGTTCTGACACATATGTAGATATTGTTCTTGGCATAATCGAGCTCCTTCGGTTCAAGAAACGAGTCCTGTATATCGATATCGATGTTCACCACGGCGACGGTGTCGAGGAGGCGTTCTATACAACTGACAGAGTTATGACGGTGTCGTTTCACAAATATGGCGAATACTTCCCAGGAACAGGTGAACTGCGAGACATCGGTGTTGGCCAGGGCAAAAACTACGCCGTGAACTTTCCCCTTCGTGATGGTATCGACGATGTTACCTACAAATCTATCTTTGAACCGGTCATTCAAAGTGTCATGGACTACTACCAACCGGAAGCGATTGTCCTTCAATGTGGTGGTGACAGTCTTTCTGGTGATCGTCTAGGTTGCTTCAATCTGAGCATGAGGGGCCATGCGAATTGTGTCCAATTTGTCAAGAGCTTTAACAAACCAACGTTAGTCCTTGGCGGAGGTGGATATACCATGCGCAATGTCGCCCGTACCTGGGCTTTCGAGACTGGCGTTTTGGTTGGCAAGGAAATGGATTCTGTTCTTCCTTACAATGAGTACTATGAGGTATGGCTCCTCCAAAACCGGATGCGCAAGTCATGACTAACATTCTTCACAGTACTATGGCCCTGACTATGAACTTGACGTCCGTGCCTCAAACATGGAAAATGCAAACTCAAAGGACTATCTTGAAAAGATCAAGATCCAAGTTATTGAGAATCTGAAAAGGACAGCGCACGCCCCTTCCGTTCAAATGCAAGATGTCCCCCGAACCACCCTTGCTGGCACCACCGATGAGGATGATGCAATAATGGACGACCTCGATGACGATGAAAACCCGGATGCTCGTCATACGCAGCACCGAAATGACAAACGTGTAGCAAGAGATGATGAGTTTGACGAAAGTGATGACGAGGAAGGCAATCGTGCGAATGGCGCTTTCCCCCAAAGCGGCCAGCCCAGGCAGCGAAACCAGACATATTCAGACGTGGACATGAACAGCGGTGTAGCAACACCAGAAATACAAAGTGACCGGGAAATCAAGGCTACTACACCTGTGACTGAAGCGAATGCCCAAGTCAATGCAGAGCTTTTGGAGCAAAAAGTTCAGGATGAAACAATGGTGGAAGCTGCAGAAGTTGGTCCATCAAATGCGCCGTCTCCTGCACATACTCCGCAAGTAGCTCCTGCCGACAATGATGGCGACGTTGACATGACCGATTCTGCGGAAGTCGAAACAACAGTAGCAGCTCAGCCACCCTCGCCGACAACATCAACCGCCCCTGAAGCCTCAGCGAATGTAGCTGTGAATAATGAGGCAGTTGCAGCCAATGCAGTCAATATCCCGGAAACGTCTGTTCCAGAGCCTGACCTTGTCGCAAAAAAGGAAGAGGGTGAATCTGAGCGACAAGAAAGCGAAGTTGCAGGTGAAGCGGTCACAGAGGTTGCTCAGAAATCAGAGTCATGATGAGATAACTCCCCTCCTGCAGTACTGTGACGATAACGAGTCTTTTTGCGCGCCGGAGTTTGAAGGTTATCTACTCCTACCAGTCAACACAGGATTCCATCGGGCCATTTATCCTTTGGACCTACATATACCAATGGATAACCATTTTTGCGGCAACCCAGCGCATAGTACAGGTGTTTCGGCGGGTTTTGAATACCTGTTGAGGTTTGTCGTTCGGAGTGGTGGTAGCACAGACCGTATCAGGTCCTCGCCAGCATCCCTAATTTGACCAGCCCCGGCATTTGCTTGTTCTTTTGTAAAAGTTTCACGCCTATCAATGGGGGGTGGATGGATGGATATACTGAGCAGTGGCGTTATGGAGCAGGAAAAGAGGAGTTTGGGGATAGAGCAATGTTCTATGGATATCGAGAATTGTATGTGCAAAACACGAGCCCACAATGGCTCGTAGCCATATTCGCTACCTCAAAAATGTTTTTAGGATCTAGAATGGATAGGATGCCGTGATGGCACGTCAATAATGCTACTGCAATAATGAAAGGAAATATTTCAAAGATGCTAGAGGTTTCCCTGCACAGGCCATATCTTTGTTTGTATTCACAAATTTCATGTCGTTGCTCATAAAGTTTTGCCTGTCATTCCCTTCGGTCCAGTATCACTTCCCTACCGGTACATCAAAAACAATTTTTGTGGGTCCGAAATTTTCGCTTAATCACGATTAGGGTTTCCACCACCAAATTCGACTTTTCGCAAATCAACTTCGTAACCTCGACGACGACAACTTCTTCATCGACAACCTCCGCCTCTAACCTTTCTAGCAATTTAAAGGAAATACCGTCGAGATGGCAAAGATTTCGTGAGTGGCCTTTCCCGCTATTATTTGTGTGATGAGGATGCGATTGGCGAAGACTGCCCAAATGTCGACAGAAGTTGAGGACCTGGAGGACAATTGAAGGGAAATGAGTTGATTGCAGTGCTGGATGATGGCTAGCGAGGAACTGGAAATTCGTTGAAGGTTGAAATAACTCGAATGCTAATGCGATGGTTTTATAGACGTGGTGCCCCTGGTGGCAAGCTCAAGATGACCCTCGCTCTTCCAGTGTATGTTTTCCCCTCAGTTCCACCTCCACACAATCTACGACAACGAGCAAACGAAATTTCGATTCTGCGAGCCTGCAACCGACGTTACACGAAGCAGCTACGAAACGATGAAGAATATACGAATACTAACTAGTCAAATAGCGGTGCAGTCATGAACTGCTGCGACAACTCCGGTGCCCGTAACTTGTACATCATCTCCGTCAAGGGTATTGGTGCCCGTCTCAACCGTCTCCCAGCTGGTGGTGTCGGTGATATGGTTATGGCCACTGTTAAGAAGGGAAAGCCGGAATTGAGGAAAAAGGTCATGCCCGCCGTTATCGTCAGACAATCAAAGCCATGGAAGAGAACCGATGGTGTTTTCTTGTACTTCGAGGACAACGCTGGTGTGGTGAGTTTTGGGTTTCTTATACTTTGCGCAGATTTATGAAAATTTATGGAACATTCGGTTACGTGGTGGATAGAGGATTGAGAGGGAGTGGGAAGCGCTGCCAGGGTTCCGGTCATCGAGTGGAATTTATGAACGAAAGCTAATTCATAATTTATAGATCGTCAACGCCAAGGGTGAGATGAAGGGATCTGCCATCACCGGACCAGTAGGAAAGGAGGCTGCTGAGTTATGGCCAGTAAGTTTTAATCCAACCTCGGACATTTTGCTCTAGAGTCAGATTCTAACTACTTCCGCAGCGTATCGCCAGTAACTCTGGTGTCGTGATGTAAAAAGGCTGTCTTTTCTTTCGGGGTTCTTAACGTTAAATGGTTGGAAGGCATGGATGATTAAACGGAATGGCGTCGCATCATTGCTTGTTATGCCATCTTCACTACATATTGAAAGACTAAACAGTCTGTTCTGAAGAATCGAGACTGCTTCCTGCCAAAGCCTATTCAAGGGTCTGATACCGTTTTATGGGAATATGTTACTCGTGACTCGACGCGTACCGGTGCAGAGATGGAAACTTGGGATTGCAAGCTAAGTTGGGACCAGGAGAACCATACTTACACCCTGTGACTACACGGCATTAGTCTCGAGCAGCAGGACAACATCTTCTTCCCATCTGGCCTTCACAACAAAGCGAAAACTTGAACATCCTGCGATATCATATTTTTAATTTCCCTTCTTTTACGCTTCTCTATGATGTAGTCAAACCACGCGCAGACCCAAGACGAACAAACCATTATCCCAACTGCAATGCGCGCCATGCCTATCCCAATTCCAAGTTATGCATCAGAACGCTAGATATGCAAAACAATACAACTAGATATACAAACAGACCACCTCCAATTCATTTACTCCTCTCCCCACCGCCATCTAAGCCCAGGCCCCCACCAAAGCCATTAAACAACCCCCTCCTATTACCGCCCCAAAAGCCTCCCATCTCCTCTTCCCCTTCAACACCCCGTAGCTCTTATCACTCAGGAAATCCTCCGCCAACAACTGCACCAGGCCCGCGAACAGCAACAGCCCGCTGCTAATCGCGTTCATGAACCCCACCATCAGCAGCCCGGCCGCGCTGTGCGGATCGTAGAGATTATGCACGATGAGCCCGATGGCCTGCCCGATGGGTGTGGTGGTGCCGTACGCCAGAACCATGAGCCAGGGGCGGGGGGACCCCGACGGGAAATTTATCGCGGCGATGCGCGAGCCGAGCGCGAGCCCCTCGAAGGATTGGTGGAAGGCGATGGCGATGAGGAAGACGATGAACGGCGGGCCCGTGGCGACGGAAATCGCCATTCCGATGAATATGCTGTGGAAGAGGATCCCGGCTTCGAGGAGGAGACATTGCAGGATTTGACGTTTTTGAGACTCGCTTTCGGAGATGGGCGACGAGGTTTCGGGGTCGGAGGGGTCGGAGGGGTGCTGGTGTGGAGGAGGTTTGGTTGATGTGCTGAGGATTTCGTCCCCGTTGTCGAGTTCGGAGAATTCTAGATCGGATTCTGAATCTGAGTCTTGGTATTTGTGACGCTCGCTTTTGTGGCCGGACCCGGTTTGTGGGGTAGAGACGGGGAGGGGCGAGACGCCGGATACGAGGCCTTCGGATTCACCCATGTCTTCGAGTGCGATGTCTTGCGGTCGGTGGTTGATTCCTAGTTTGCCTATTCGTCCATTGCTTTTCTTGGCTTTCGTCTTGGCTGTCCCGTTTCTGTTTGCTGATCTGTTTTCTCCTTCCTCCTCTTCTGGTACTGCGCCCCATGCTCCACCGTGTGAGTGCGAGTGGCCTGCTCCTCGGGTTGTCAAGAACATCTCTAATCCCACTACTATCAATGCGCTGAACATGGCGATCAGTCCTGCTAGTGGACGATATCCATTGCTGAAGAAGTACGGCAGGCAAGGCTGGGTCAGGGACATAAAGGCTGTAGGTAGTAGATGCACGAATGCCGTCGCTATCAGAACCCCGGTTCCGAAATGCTGCGAGAGGAATATAAAGCGATTCGGGCCTTCGGATTTCGAGGATCGGCGGGAGATGAGTGGAAATCCGCAAGCTGCAGTGGTGAGGCTGGGCGTTAGTTTGAGTACTTCTGCCAAAGGTGGTTTTGTAAGAGGGGGGAGGAATAGCTACCAATTGTACTCAAAACCAAGATCAACACCAGCGCAAATACATGCGCAGATGTATTATACGATCCCTTAGCCCCGGAGCCGCAGACTGGCTTTTCCGGCACAGTTCCTGTTGCTTCATCTTGTTGTCGGCGGGCCAGCTCGGCGAGGAGATGGGATGTTGACCATGAGGACACTGCAGCAGATGTTAGTTCTAGATTACATCTATATATAACTCTTGTAACTTGACCCTGCCGCAAGGGATAGGAGATAGTAAACTGTACATACCGTCGCGATTGACCATCTTTCTTCAAAAATCGAAATATTATATGATTGCTATACACCGTAGAATCATGGCGTTGTGTTGGAAGGTGAGTGTTTTGTGTTTCTGTAGGTTTTTTTAGAGTGCTGGTGCTGGGTGATGAATGGCTGGCCGTTGGAGGCGGTCCTGTAGGGAGGGACTTTTGGGTCCGTGTCAGCCTGCAGGTCGGCTGTGGATTGGGTTTGGGGACGCTAAAACGGGTTTGGGGGACTTGGCAGGGGGATGGAATCAGTTGTGGAATGGAAATTATCCACCAAATGTCATCTTCCCTTCGTGATTCTTCATGATGTGTGCGATGCAAGTTGCGACAGTGAAGCTATCGATGTACTGAGAATGATATTTTGGTATCAGGATATGGAGATTTCTGGTCGCGATGTGACATGCAGTGCATTTTGCATTCTAGATAAGTCTCTTCAATGATCAACCGCTTGAACTCAGTTCATCGAGCTGCGAAGTGCAAGTATGAGGACATGATTGTCGGCGGTCTCTTCTAAGATTTCTTTATCGGCGTTTGAAGTTGAAGCGTTGCCTGCGACAGTGCCGGCGAGTTAACTATGATGCTCCGAATACTCACTGTATCATGCTTTCCTCAATGGCCCTATGTATGGACATGCTAGGTGTGCTGAGGGTTTGCTTCAGCTTTCGAGTCTTTCTCTCCTTTCGTCATTAGATTATTCTCTCACACATCGACATATTTTTTCTCGCTCTCTATTTCACCTTCCTTTCTTTTCTGTCTTCTTCCCATCTTCCCATCTTCCCATCTTCCCATCTTCCATCTTCCATCTTCCATCTTCCATCTTACATTTCTTCCCCAACACCTCTCTATTTCGGATTCTAAAGACAACCGAGCTTTGCACACTTCCATTCTTGAGCACCCATCACATATCATGTTACCTACAAGTTCTCAGCTGTAGAGAGCTTAAAGCATCGAGTCAATGGCATCTCCGCCTCGAGAGTAAAACAGCCTACCTTGAGATTTCGCAGAGCTGGGTCTCGCAGGATCAACCACTCTGACGATCTAATATCATCCACAAAATTACCAGACCTTGCTTATTTATCTTTATACCATATTTACCACTCTTCTGAACTACAAGATCTAGTCGACATCACTGCTTTGGAATATCGGCATACTGCGAAGTACATCACTTGCAAAATACGAGAATGCTCGGGTATCAAATGAAGGGCTTCATCTAAGCTTCAAGTTCTTGCTCTTCGGCTCATGTTAGAGCAGCAAAAAGCATTATCTTCGGAGCTAGAGTTCAGCCTTCAGCAATTAGTCCTATCTATTTCGACCCCAAGAAAAATACCAAATAACACAAATCATTCCGGAGCAGGAAGACATAATTTTATTACATATTCTTGCTCGTCCCAGTCGCTCTCCATGCTCCCAGGATTCGCCTAGGATTTTGAACATATTCTGAATTGCCTAATCAATATTTGCCGGCTCAACTGGTTCTTCCATCTGGACCTTCTCGTCTAGCATCATTTTATTGCCAGAAAACTTACTTCTGTAGTTCATATCTCTATCACTTACCAGACTTAATCAAGGGCTTAGCGGGGCTGGCCGTCCGACCGACATGGAAATCGACAAAGATTCGGGTAAGTTCCATATACTTTGTGCTGAGAACACTGGGATTGACGAAGGATTCAGTAACATCGGGAGATGATCATGATGAGCCCTCACATTCTTCGAGCATCGAAAATTCAGATGATAGCGAACTCGAACACTCGAAGACGGATGAGGAAAGTCAAGATGAAGACGACCCTACCAATCCTGTTGCATCTCCTGAAGGCATTGATCCGGAATTAGATCCGCTCGAGAAAGCTAAATTGCGCATCAAAAATTTCAATCCATTGATGTTGGTGCTCGAAACAGCAATGAGCACATTCCCGGCTTCGGCAAAAAGAGCAAAAATGTTCTTTGTGATGAGCCTGCTTCAGGACAAATATCGCTGTGCTATAAGGAAAGCTCCAAGTCGGCCGCCCAATGATCGACCTGCATACCCCACTAGCCATGTGCAGATTGAGGAGCTGTTTCGTAAGGTGCTATCTAAACGTCCATGGGAACCCCAGAAACGTTTGAGGTCCAACGACGGCGAAAACCGGAAGACTGAAGGACAGCCAAGTCTGAAGAGACGAAGGACTGAGGTATTTCCAGCTGCAAAAGCTGCCAGGGCGAAGAAAATGTCTTTGACCGAGTTGTCAGAGGAAGATCACCATCCGTGGAGAGTAGGTCCTTGGACAGAGATTCCAGCGTCCGGTATGCTTTGGCGCGTATGGGACAAGCGGAGCGCATGCAGAGTCGACGATAGCCGGGTTGGTTTTCTTGCGGGTTCACCGGATTACTGCTTAGGTCTAGCTGAGGATCGATCAGTGTCACTTGCGAACCATGCAAACTGGGGATGTAGGAGACCTAGTCCATATATCTCAACCACCTCATCATTTTCAGAGATTGTCGATCTTCGCGTCACACAATTGACAAACCGACAGGAAAAGTATAAAGGACAGCCTATCAACATCAAACTTACACTTATCAATGCCCGTGCTAGAGTTGCGGCTAAAATGCCAGTACTTAGAATGACGAAAGAGCTCGACCACTATAAAGTTGAGACACCGTATGACAATTACAGAAACCACAGGAATTCGTTCTTTGAAAATGAGTATTTATGCCCCTTTTTTATTCCCCCAGCTGAAATCGTTGGGACGTTCACCTGGAGTTCTGTGGAAGAGTGGGCAAAAGAGAAAAACGCTCCCCTTGAGAGATGGGCTAAAGTTGTTGGTCAGAAAAAGTTCAATGAGCACGAAAACGCAAGACTGCGCGGGGCTACCTCTAAGTCTCAACTATCCTGTCAATGCTGTGGTCATGGCGACGGCTGCGCATGCTGCGGACATACGGTGCCTGTTAGTGAGCCTATCTCAGAAGTTCCTTCCGACGACAGTCTTAATGCTGGCACTTCTCCGGAAGCAATGAGCGATATCTCAGAGGAAGTCGAGAATAGGGATTCTGAAGATGTCTCGAGCATTAACACCGAGGATATAGCTCGAGAGGAAGCTGAATATGGACCCTGGAACGAAGCTGACGATGAAGCTGACGACGAAACTGAGGATATAGATGATGGAGAAGCCTTGAACAGCATTAACCATAAATCCTGGGAGCAAGACTCTGACACAGATTCCGTTGAAGCCGAAGATGAAGCTGAGGAAGAAGCCGAGGACACAGTTGCTGGGGAAGCCTTGAACAGCATCAATGGTAGATCATGGGAGCAAGACTCTGATACAGATCCTGCTGAAGCCTTGGAAGAGGATATAATGAGCGATGATTCTGGACAGTACAACATGTTGTGACTGCAACTAGAGTTGCATAATTACAGGCTGAAGGGTGATATGGGCCGATTGATGCAATTCCACGATTTTTTGCTTTTGCTTGTTTTCTCATTTCAGTTCGCGAATCATGGTGCTCCTCGACCAGGGGAGTGTACTTGCATAACCGGGACATGGTTCACATATTTCTTCTTATTGCGTTTATTGGTTGCGTTTACTGGAAATACTCATGGGGACAGGTATTCACCAATGGTAGTTAGGTATGCCGATCGGGACAAGCGGATGTGGATGCTGATGTCTCCTGCCGTCGAGCACTTAGGGATATCTCTAAAAGTGTCCTCTGCTTCTTTTACCGAGCGTTTCCTTTTCATTTTGTTTTTAAAACCCCTCAAACGGGCATTTATTTATCACCACGCTGTTAATTACTCGCATGTTAATTTTCCACTGGCTGTGTGACTTCGATCCCTTTCGCGCAATCTTTGCAAGAACTGCAACTGCAGTCACTCGCCCACTTTCCGCACTCGCCACGCGCTCTATTTACAATGGAATATCTCACTACTGGAAATAATCCACCGTGAGATCTGCGATATATATCTCTTGCAAGTGGCTGCCGTTACCGGAACCGCACTATCACTCTATGAAATTTGGTGAACATCGCGACGAGTTCATCTACCTCGCACGTATACTGCTTGCTAGGCTTTTAAGGTGATAACCCTTAGATATAGGTAGAAACTTCCCAAGTCAGTACACATAGATAACCTCCAAGTTTACATTGTGATGACCCACTTCTAGATTAGTTGATGGAAGTATATATGCTGCGGTAGAAAACCCGGCGTAGCTAGTAATAATTTCCGGACACGCAGTTGCGATGCAAACACCATTATAGTTTCGACGAAAGTAACATTCTCACAAGAATAACAGTTTGGCACAAAGTAGTTTTGGAAGAAAGATTCATGTTATACTATAATGGTATACAGAATCCAAAGCAGCAGAAAAACAAAAACAATGCAGCATTCCCTCCCAACACACCCGTATGCAATTTTCCTCCCATTTTTCCGATCCCACTGATGATCTGTTCTAAAAACGAACAAAAGTGCCAAGGGAAAGATCCCAATACCCAAAAAGAATCTAATCTCAGAAGCAAATACAAAAAACAAAAAGAAAGAAGTGCAAAAATCCAAAAATAAAAATAAAAAGGGTAAATAGTCCATCAACCGAACTATCAGCATCAAGATCTAGAGCCCCCACCCCAACCACTCTCCCATCAAACCAACCGCCTCCACACATTTACGGGTTTGCAAGAGTGCAAGCAGTCTTCGCACCCGCCCATCCCAAAAGCCTATTCGCAACATCGCTCGCATAGCAGCTAGTACCATACTTTGGCTTGCCGAGATCCGCTCCCGCCGCATAGCTGCCGGTATTATAGATGCGGGCCGCGATATACGCCGATCTGGCGCCCGTGACGCCGCTCTGCGCAAGGCATTGCTTCAAGCCGTCGCCGCTGGCGGTGCCGGCCGTGCCGTCGGTGATCATGCCGGTGATTTGTGCGATCGGGCAAGGATTTTGTGCCGAGCCGTCGGATGTACCCTCGTGGTTGCTGTTGCAGTTGTGGGCTCCGTTGTGGTCTTGCATGAGTCCGGGGTTGACGACGCCGCCGTTGGAGATGGGGGCCCGTACGCAGCCGCCGGATTCTTGCATGACGATGGCGAGGATGAAGCGGTTGTCGACGCCGGTGGAGGCGGAGACGCTGAGGGGGAGAAGTTAGCTTTTGTGGGGATTTGGGAAAGGACGGAAAAGAGGTGTTGGGGAGGGGTATAAAGAGATGGGGACTTTGTGTTGGGTGGTGAAGGCTGAGCTGGGAAAAGAAAACACAACGAACCTCTTAATGGCAGAAAGAATTTCCGCAATCTCAGTTGGGCTGTTGTTGGGCTGCTTGAATTGGGTGCAAGAAGATGAGAGAACAGCTTGGTTGTTTGCCCACCTGGTATAAGTTAGCACCAGTTATATCATACTAAACGAAATGAGGAAAGGGGTACTGACATAGTATCGAAGCTCGCCCAAGCAGTCTGAGCAGGCCAGTTGGCTCCATCACCCGTGAACATCTTGTATGCGACTGCGCGCTGCTCAAGCTCAGGAGTAGGCATGGCATAGGTGAGGGATGCCATAGCAAGGAGGTAGGTGAGAGATTTGGAGAACATGATGATGGTTTGATATGGGGATTGGAAAGATGTTTGGGTGGATAGAATAGAATAGAAAGAGTTGGTAAAGGAGTGTGAGAAAGCAACGGAAACTGGAAGTAAAGGAATGTAGAGAAGATAGAGAGACTGAAGAAACTGATTGATTGTGATGAGGAGAAAACATTTTGCTAGATGCATCTCCTCATCTATATACTCAGCGAGAGATTGATCTCGAGATGGGATCTTTCATCTTGGCTGAGTAGATGCATGGAGGTGTGTTCATGGAAATAGCATCATCATCCTCCAAATTGGTAACGAGAATGTTCTCGGTGAGAAGAGAGGCACCTTACAATACGCATGGAACGTTACGCTACCCAAAGCAGTAGAATAGATGTTCTCAAGGCGTCGAGGTGAAACAGCGTAATCTCATCCACAAGAAAGGATTCCCAAAATCACCTTTTGTTTCTTCCCAATTCAATGCACTTGCGACTGGAACCCATACCTCGACCCTGTGCTCCCACACGTGATCCTTCGATATCTGATGTGTGCGGTCTCCTAAAAACATCGACTGGATGTCTGTCTTCCGAAGTCAGAGCTGACATGCAGTTAAGCGCCATATCACACTTGTGGCATTTTCGTGCTACTTGAAATCGCAGCCTCATCGTAAACTGCCGAAAGTTATCAAGCCCATCAGATATAATTTCGCCGTTTGAGGGAAACCACTCCCTCAAAGCCAGCCTGATGAAAGCCATTGCGAAAATAAACAATGCTATCACTACCAAACGAACCCTCGCCGCAGCCGGTTCAAAACACGACGCCGCGAAACTTGGGGGTGCCGAAACCTAGTCATAGCCGCAACCCCGGCGGAACTGCACCAGAAAAGATATCAGCAGCAAACTGAGCCGCAATCCCTTGCTCACCACACCACACCACCTACCTAACTCATCTCATCCTCTCTCATCATATCAACTTGCGCATTACATTGCACCTCAAAACATCCATCCATCCATCCATCTACACATCATCTCATCCATCCATCCAGCATCGTATCGCATCTTAACCCCGGCCCCGCACCGCACCGCACCGCACCGCCACACCCCATACGTACATACAGCTGCCGCATCCCACACTCCTCTTCTCGCGCGAGATTTGCTAAGCGAAAGGATGTCTACCAAGTACCTCTCCTTCCTTTTTCCCAGTTCCACGGCCGTTCCGTGCATGCATGCATGCATCCATCTCTTATGCATAAAACAAATCTTCCGTAACCTTACCAGTCCCTGTTCCTGTAATTTTCCCACACCTGCGGGGATGGGAAATAACCTTACTGTACAGTAGCGTCATCGTTTATCTCGTTCCGCCCCTTTCCTTTCTTTTCCTTCTATTCTTCCATTCCCACACAGTAAGAGAAGTTCGTTTCGAAACGCATTTTCTCATCTTACCGTAGGATTACACATCCATTCAACAAAAACAAAATAATTGACGTAAATCAAATGACGAAGTTCGTATTCCAGAATCCGATTATATTGTGTCTTGCGATAATCAAGAGGATGAGGTAGTGTAAATAGGCACTTGCCAGGGGAAAGATTGAGACACTACTTACTTGCACTCTAGTGCAGAAATAACAGACCGATAGATACCTAAATAAATATCTTGGGATCTTTGTTTGATAATACTGATCGATCAGTTATGAGATATTATCCCAGCTCGGCCTATCTTTCTGTATTGAAGAGAATAGACGCATTATCACTAAAGTGTACTTATTTAAACATCCTAGATACGAATGAACGACTGGAGAAGGATAAAGTATATATTCAGTATATCGTATCACATAATCATCAAAACCACCATCTTCCTCTCTCATATCCTCTTCCTTTCGCACACTCTCTCATTCTCTCTCACTCTCTCTTACACCCTCACACACCCTCTCGCACTCCTATTCTCTCTTACTCCTATCCCCTTTTCCTTTTACATTTACATTTTCATCTCCCTTTCCTTCCCCAACCCTGTCCACTGTCCCCCTACCTACCTACCTGCTTCACCTCACCTCACCAATCCATTCCCCTCTCCATCCCCTCTCCATC
>LLKJ01001609.1:0-12686 GCA_002242865.1 Clarireedia sp. CPB17 | reverse complement strand
CCGTAACCTCATCACAAAAATCCAAGCACACCTTCCCCCACCCCTCAATCCCCTTATACTTCGCCATCTCCTCCTCCCATCCATGCACCTGTTTCCCAAGCGCGACCACCTCCTCAGCATCCATATCCACCAACTTCTCCATGTACGTCCGCACGGTGAACAGCACCGCTTGGGAGCGCTCCAAGCGCGTGAATGTCTGGCGTTCGCGACGCACGAAGATATCGTCTGCGGTGAGCGATGTAGACGGGACTTCGGGTACGTCTTGGAAGAGCACGGGCGTGGTTTGGATGAAGAGGTTGGAGCGCTCCATGCAGGATTTAGAGGTCAGGTGAGTAAAGTAGCTGTGAAGATTGTTAGCTTCTCATTTTCATATCGTTTACATTAAGTGAAGAGTGGGAAAAGACATACCGATCAACACTCCTTCCCAGCTTCTCCTTCCACCCAGGCACCGGCGCGTGCAACGCCGCCATACTGCTCCCAATGCGTTCCTGTAGCTTCCATCCAGCAGGGAACAGAGTTGCGCTAGCCATCAATCGAAATTCCCCGCTCTCGGGATCCTTGATGACAAGATTGAAGTCCTCCATACACAATCTCGCTGCTGTCTCCAGAGGATTTTCACATTTCGCTCCGACTGCAAAAGTCTCTTGCGTGAGATGGGAGTAGATGGTTGAAGAGCGCGCGTGCAGAGTGAAAGATTGCGGGTAGCGAGTAGTGAGAAACGAGACGACCTGCTCGAGGAGTTCGTGGCAGGCAGGTTCGGCGCCAGGCAGAACTTGGAGAACGTTGGGTTTGCAGATTTCTAGGAGCGAGGCCCGAAGAGCGTGTTCGGAGTTATAGTGAGCGTCGATTGTAAGCCAATTGGATTGGTTGAGGCGTTTGAGACCCATGGAGGTGGGGTGGGGAGCGCTTGGTTTGAGGGGAAGCATGGCGTAAGGGGGTTGCTGGGAGATGTTCGCCGTAACCGGAGGAGTTGCCGAGCAGGAAAATAGGCTGAAGAAGCAGTGGGTGAAGGGAAACGCAGGCCATGTGGGCCAGGAGGAGGAAGGCTTCTTCTTATTATCTTCTTGATTGTGAAAACGGGATTTGTTGCGTCTCGAGGAACTTAAGATGTAGATAATACAGGCAGTGAAAAGAACAACGAGTGACTCTATGGCTACCATATTGAGGCCGGTATCCATAATAGATATGGATGCTTGTCTGCCAATGTTGATGATGTGTAATCGATCAACAACAACAGCATCTAATATCCTTTGATGAGGATATGTGGTATTTATATTTGAAGTAGAAGACATGTTGTCTTGAGAACTATAACATTGATAGTCCAACACCTCGTATATTGGAGTCTGATTTCTTCCTTCAGAAGCAGCAGCAGGTGGCGTCTGCAAGTTCGGAGCATATAGATATTGTGTAATGATACCCATTATCCCGATGCTCCGCGTGTGCATATGTATGATGCGTAGTAACAGGTGAAACGAATATAAAAGAACAGGAAGGTGAATAGAAATTTTTGAGAAGAATATGCTGTGTCGTGTAGTGTGGTAAGTGGTAAGAAGCAGTGCAAGGTAGACAAGGCCTTAATACATATAAATAAGGAGATGATATATAATACAAAAACAATGAAAATGGAATGAATGGGATCGAAGATGATGAAATAAGTGAGAGAATTGAGGTTATATGTAGATGTAGATTGACTTCGATCGTTGAATCAATCAATAGTTGTACAGTTGGATGTAAGATCAGTCCGTCCCGGTTGGACGGGAACATACCATACACACATAGCATCACATCATGGGTAGGTGTGAATAAACGATTAGCATACGGTATGGATTAGGATAGTTCTAGATAATGCTTCTAGTAATTTGCTTAGACTCAGCCATGCGACTTATTCTCGATTTCGATTAGAGACATTGCTCGATTTGATAGTAGTTGGCAGCTGTGTACAGAAGCTTAGGAATAGGGTGATAATTGTTTCCTTTTTTTTGATGGGCCAACTAGGTCCCCAGAGCCAGGGAGGTCCAGGTTACACCGAGTAGACTTTCCACAGGTAAAACAAATGCGGAACTATAAGAATGATGAAAAGCATGATTCCGATACGACTACGACTATGAGCGGTCATGTCATGGCATATGGCATAGTCTGTCCCAGGGGAGAGGGCACCTCGGGCACCACAAAGTAGATCATGGGCAAGAGGGACGAGCTGGAGAAAGACTTTCGAGAAGGTAGGTACCCTGGGAAAAAGTACGAGCTTGGTGGAGGCTGTATGTAATAAATGGAATCAGGCTATCGAGGTCAGACGTCCGAATCAACCAGTCATTGCGCCCCATCAAGATTATTCGCATCTCGTTACCAGGTAAGCTCAGCGGGTTAGGCGGTTTTGTCTTGAGCCGGTGGCTCGGTTGTCGGGATAAGCTTGATACGGAATCCGAGTGGTAGGCGGAAACTGCAAGAAAGCTTCGAGCTATGTCCCGTATGAAGTGTGAATGGTGTAAAGAGTCAAGGTAAAAGAGTCAAGAGTCACAGCCCGGCGTCCCGACCATGACCAAGAAGCAGCCACAGAACCTTAGTGGAAGGAGTCCAGGAAAGGGGTCCGCGAGTCCGTGACCGTACCATGCTATGCCCTGCCCGTGCCCTGACCATGACCATGAGGGTCGTGTTAGACGGTGGATCTATGGATTTATGGATTTACTAGATCTACTGGTGGCACCGAACCGGTGCTCGTACTCACTAGGCCGCTTGAGTGCTCGGTATGGAGTAGATTACCAGATGAGCGCCAGGGATGTATTTTTTGGAGTTGAGCGCTGTGGCCGCGGGGCAATAGGTTTCCGCGGAAGCAGGAAAATATATTAATTCGCAATGTTAGCAGCACGGAGAGGCAAAAGCTTTGAGCAGACGTTCATTTTGTGATAGATGACAAATTTTCGCGTGCCGGAGCATGTAAGATGCAAGAAGAGAGATCTAGTACGGATGGAGTCATAAGGTACATCGTTCTTCCGACAGGCTCGATGGCTGTGATGTGATATGATAGAGTGCTTATGGGGGGATGGGGAACGGGTGGTAGGATAGCGACATATAGTCGATGGTTGGTTGGATCGACGAGTGTGTGATGGATGACGGTTTACGATACGAGTTCCAGCTTCGTTCTATCATTTTTTTTGCCATGGACAGCTGAGATGGACATACTATCCACACCTGACCATGTTATGTACGAATCATGTACGAATCATGCTTCGCTCTGTTAAGTCCTACTGTAAGTCCTACTAGAATGGTACCCGGCTACATACGAAGTATCTACATGGAACATTGGAACATTGGAACATTGGCACCCCTTTGTGCAGTCTGCTGCTCACTCGGATAGTAGGTGAGTAGGTGAGTAGGTGAAGGGTCGTCCGTGGATATTTTTGGATATTTTTGGATGTCTGGACATGTCTCTCTGGTATCTGTACTTTGCGATCTGCCAAGCGATACGGAAGTACAGGTGGCACAACTGATGTTTGTGGCAAAATGGCCGATGAATATTTTCCGCGGCAACAGCGGTACTCGAATATGTCCTCGAATGTGTTGTAGGTGGTGAAACCAGATCTTTGGCCAGATTGAGGCTGATTGTTCTCATACGCCATGTTCTTCGCTTCCCTCTCACAGCGCCAAGAAAGCCAAAAAGACTGCCACTTGCCGCGCCAGGTGCGCACCCTCTCCACGCAACAAAAGCACCGTCACCCCGGATCCAGGGTTTCGTTTCCCGAAGTGCTCCGTCTTCCTACAGTACGAGGGTGTATGTTGTACTTTGCGGCAGTTAATTGGTGTTGCATTACGAATTGTTTACGATCAATCGGGGACGGTCAGGACGCCTTATGCAGGCATGGGAAGTATGCAAGTAAAAAGTCAGTGAGCCGATCCTCGCAAGTGGAGATCCAGCTGCCTTTGGTTGGCTCGAGGGTGCATGTTCCGCGAGGTCTGGACTTCAAGGCGTGCACAGAGGCTTGCAAGGATCACGGGATGCCGGGCTCTGATATCATGTCGAGAGTTCCAGATCCCGATTTAGGTCCAAAATTCGAGGTACGATGCGTTTCGACTTGCAGGTTCGCATAGTATCAAAAGTTTGACAGGACTCTGTCCGCAACCGTCTCAGAACTTGTGTACCCGTAGGTTGACGAAGTGCTTTGTTGCGGATGACTCCTTTTAACGGTCATGCAGGCCAATGTGCACTTCCACAACATAAGTGGACAGGATGAATGCGTTGGTAGAGAAAGGGTCTCTTCCATACCAAGGTATTGGGTAATCTAATTGACCACTAAGAGTAGCTACCATGACGCCGAGTAACCCAATACAGCATAATTCAAAACCCGAGCACTACCAACGTCTGCATTGCACAAAGACAAATCTATCAACAAAAGCATAACACTCGAATTTACGTGGCCGTTTTCCCCTGCTCGTCGAACATCGCCAGTGACGGCGCTATCATATTTCGGAAGGAGGTTTGTAGCCACGAAGGCCATGCACGAATCGTACTGAGGACAGACAATTCACCTGGCAGGATGATCTGCCCACTTCTTCCCGATAAGACTTGATTGACAACAGCATTCGTCACAGTTTCGGGTTCCAGAACCTTATCCTTGAACTCTGGGTGGGCTATCATGGCCTCGATCAATGGCGTACGAATCCATGCCGGATTGACAACGCTATGTTTCGTGAGTACAGTTCGGGATGCCGAACAAGTCGGAAGCAAGGAGTTGGTTTAGGGACTTACGTGGTTCGCACATTGGGTGCGTTGTATCGGAATTTCAGTTCTGCTGCAAGTCCTTCGTGAAATGCGAGAGCGCTTGCTTTCGTACACGAATAGTCTACGTTGGACGCGTGGACGATATAGGATGCCATACTCGCAATTGTTACAATGTGACCATGGTTTTTCTTGATCATGGCAGGAAGGAATTCTTTGGCCATCAAAAAGTGGGAGATGGTGTTGACCTCAAACGTCTTGCGAATTTGATCTTCCGTTCCATGCAGGATGGTTTTAAGGTAACCGATCCCGGCATTATTGATCAGGACCGTCGGATCTCCACAACTCTTTCTGATCTCAGAAGCAGCTGCAGCAATATTGGATGATGAGGTTACATCCACTTGATAGAATTGTATATTCGATGCTTTTAGAGTTCAGTGCTGACCAATTTGTAGGGGCTACTTATTAATTCGTAGGATAAGAATACTGACCGAAGGGATTCTTGGGCGGATTTATATCCATGACGACAACCTTGACTCCTTTGGAAGAGAAATCTCGGGCCATCATCTCACCAATTCCACTCGAGCCGCCCGTGATAAGCACGACTTCTTGGCTTTTGACAAACCTCGCATCGCTCTTCCAGTCGTTCAACGCAAGCTGTGACAGTTTGTTGTTGACTTTCCGGAGGACACCAAAGGCAAGCAAGGTCTTCAAAGCGCGAATAAATGCAGGCGAGATGACATAAGGCCGCAGACGCGCGGGAATGATTGATTGCAACCTTTCAGGGTAGTACAAAAGAGCCAGCAGCAGAGCTCCAGTGAGCTTGGGATCGAAGGACGCGGCTAGAATCTTAGACGTATGGGTCCGCTCTCCGAAGAAAACAATGGATTGGGATATCCGCGAGGATTTCGTAGGGCTCATTGTGAATGACTATATAAAGCACTACCAAGTAAGAGGATGACGATGATGGGGAGGGTGATGATCAATGATCAATGAGCAAGCAATAGATGTATGTACATGACCACATCGCGTCGCAATTTATACCGAGGTAGCGCATGTCCAAGCATGGATTAAGATCCGGGGATTGTTTACACGTGAAGCTAGGGGGATGGAATACAGATGGGTAAGGGGGCAGCTACGTTGCCTCATAATTTCACTGGTAAATGCTCTAAGAAGAAAATAGACGTCGTCGCAAGACCATGATACATAACACAGACACATGTACCAAGTTACTACAACATTTGGAACGAACCAGATGTCCAAGCCCAGGTCACGTGCGAGCTTAGAGGCGTCGTCGCACGGAAGGAAAGTACCGCCTTTGTCTACCCTGCCTCACGGCTTCCCCGCCCTGTGCCACAGTGCTCTCATTCTCAACACCAATAGTACTTTATCTCCGACAAATGTTGGCTCAAATGTTGGTTGAGGCCGACACATCAAGAAATCAAGAAAAGAATTGAAATACTAATCGCCGACGATTAACTGTAAAGTCCATCTTCATTCTATTTCTAATCGCCGACGATCAACTATAAAGTCCATCTTCAATCCGCTTCTCCCTCGCGTTTAACACCTTCACTCACATCATTTATGATATTAACAAGATTTTAACACGACATTAACAAGACATTAACAAGATGGGTTCTACTAATCTTCCATTCGAGGTAAAACTGCCGTTCCTTTCTCTCATAGCAACGCTAATGAGAAGCAGCTGAAAAATACCTCCCTCTTCCACGACCAATCATATGTCAACGGGGAATGGGTTGAAGC
Source organism: Clarireedia sp. CPB17 (assembly GCA_002242865.1). Taxonomy (NCBI): domain Eukaryota; kingdom Fungi; phylum Ascomycota; class Leotiomycetes; order Helotiales; family Rutstroemiaceae; genus Clarireedia; species Clarireedia sp. CPB17. The sequence goes on along the minus strand of LLKJ01001609.1, from coordinate 6,208 downwards.
GAAATCCGGCAAACGGTTTGACATCACAGGTAAGCATATCATCCCCAAACCGCCAAATTCCAACTGTTTGCCCTGCTATCAGTCACTCTAACGACTTTTCAGATCCCGGCACTGGCAAAGTCTGGGCCAGCGCTCCCGATAATGATGCATCCGATGTAGATGCAGCTGTTCAAGCAGCCCACACTGCGTTTGAATCGTTCAGGAAAACGAACCCGAGAACTCGTGCTCAGTGGTTGTTGAAATGGGATTCGTTGATCAGAGAGAACAAGGAGGATTTGGCGAAGATCGTCACTTATGAGACGGGTAAACCTATTTCCGAGAGTTTGGGCGAGTTGGATTATGCATTGGGGTTCACGTGGTGGTTTGCTGGCGAAGCGGAGAGAATTACTGGGACGATTCAGGTAGGTGATTCTGTTACTTGGATGTTCCGAGAAATATCTCGTCTCGTTATTATGGGTAAAGGCTGACGCCGACGCTCGATCAGACTCCTGCGGCTCCCGGAAGAAGAGTCTTCACAATCAAACAACCAATCGGTGTAGCTGCAGCTTTGGTTCCTTGGAACTTCCCAATCGCGTAAGTTCTCCAAGTACAGCCTCACAGTCATCACTGACGAATGGTAGAATGATATTGCGCAAAGCGGGAGCGGCTCTTGCAGCAGGATGTTGCATGGTTGTCAAGCCTTCTCCAGAAACACCACTTTCCGTGCTTACTCTGGCTATGCTGGCCGAGCAAGCAGGGTTTCCCAAGGGAGTGTTTAGCGTCCTGACTACGAGTTTGGAGAACACACCACTTTTGAGTGAGGCTTTATGTCTTCATCCTCTTGTGAAGAAGGTTACTTTTACTGGATCAGTGAGTAAATTGTGTCCTACGAGAGAATCTTTGCTAAGAATATCCAGACGAGAGTGGGAAAGCTGGTAGCTAAACTATGCTCTGAGGGTCTCAAGAAAGTCACCCTCGAGCTGGGCGGCAACTGTCCATTTATCGTCTTTGATGACGCAGACTTGAACCAAGCTGCTGAGGGTATGTAATATTACCCTTAACCTCACTTCTATAACAAGCAATCTTATAGTAAAACCCCCATGCTAACCCGCTCCAGCCCTCATGGTCCTCAAATGGCGCCACGCAGGACAAGCCTGCATCACAGCTAACCGCGTCTACGTCCAAAGCGGCGTCTACAAGAAATTCGCCGACCTGATGCGCGAAAAAACCGCCAAACTCAAACTCGGCCACGGTGCCGAACAAGGTACGACACTTGGCGCAATGACTACTACCCGCGGCGTCGACAAAGCTGTTAGCCATGTCGAAGATGCGAAGAAGCACGGTGGCCAAGTCATCCTTGGTGGGAGCAAATTGAAGGATAAAGATGGATTCTTTTTCGAGCCGACGATCATCCTAGGCGCGAAGAAAGAAATGCAAATTACGGTTGAGGAGAGTTTTGCGCCGTTGTTGGCACTTTACGAGTTTGAGACTGAGGAAGAGGTTGTGGAGCAGGCCAATGATACTAGTGTAAGTTTGGATTTTAGTTTCTGTTAAGGGAAGCGATGGAAAGTGGAGATGTGGATGTATATGCTAATAAGACTTCGATGATTTAGATGGGATTGGCGTCCTATTTCTTCACGAAGAACGTGGATCGTACCTGGAGATTACTGGAGAATCTGGAGGCGGGCATGATTGGTATGAATACCGGTATGTTTAGCATTATTTCCTTTACACTTCAAACATTTGGGTGGTTATGATATTAATGAATGATACAGGCAATCAATCAGCAGCCGAATCACCATTCGGCGGCATCAAAGAATCCGGATATGGAAAAGAATCGGGGAAGGACATTGCTGTCAATGAGTATCTGATCACGAAGACTGGTACGATGACTGTGGATGGACATTTCTGATCCAGTAGAGCGGAGGACTAGGCGAGAATGTGGAGAAGACATACGATCATGCTAGGTAGGTTGGTTGGCAAATTTTCGGTCGATTCATCATAATAGCAGAACAGCAATCCAATTCAATATCCATATCCCTAAAGCGAAGACCACATCATTTGTACACACTGTGATCCTGATGATCAGAACTCTCACGAATATCGAAAACAGAAAAAACCCCCCTATTACCGACGACAAAAATTACCTCCCACCAAGTATAGTACTGTATCTTAATTATGTAAACAGGGTATCAAATAAAGAGTCAGCCACCTTTCCCCTTATTCCCTGCCATTTGAGGAAGAATACAGCAAGTGCTCCATTACGAGATTACCGCCGACTGTCCCCATATCATCTTGTGCTGGCGTACCATGCTGAATATAGCCTCCGTGAAATTCTAGCCTTTCAAAACAACCGCCACTGTCGTAAATCATAAATCGTAGATCAGAGCTCGTAAATTCTTCATCGCACATCTGCAACTTCGACCAACCACGCCACAAGACGCGATGTCATCGCAACTACACACCTTGTCAACACCATCTCCCAAATGCGTCATCCCCTTCACAGAAATTCCTAATGCTCCACAGGCGCTCTATCATCCGTATCTGTCACACTCTCCGTATGCGGTTCGGAATCCAGATCCGACTTTGCCATGTTCACCACCGCCCGCTGAACCCCCATCGATATACGATATCCCGCCAAACCAAGCAACGCAACGATGATTAGGAGCAAATTGATGATAGCCAAGATACACAGAGGGATCGTGTGCCAAAGTTGGACCCTCCACAGAGGACAGCCTCTGTGGATTTTCTTGCCTTCTTCGTCTTCTGATTCTACGATCCCGGTCATTAGGAAGCGGAGTGGGCACTTGGATTCAGGAGAAGGTGGGACAGTGACCACGGCGCAGATTTCGGTCGATGAGAGAGCGGTTGAGATGACTGACTCGGTGTCGGTGTCTTTCTCTTTTTCCTTGTCGTCTTTTTCTCTCTTGCTTTCTTCTCTATGTCGGAGTGGCGACGTGCACGACTATTCGGGTGGTGTTTCTCTTTCTTCATTGATGGCATTATGGCACTTGCACGCATCGGCGCTCCCTACATAACGCGAAACCAAAAAACAGTCGAGAAGCAATGGAACACTCATCACTCTTATCGACAAGTTATCTATCTACCTCCCGTACTGCGGGGGAAATAGCTGAAATATGGTGGTGGCACAAGAGACATATCAAGAAAGTTTATTGTCGCCCTAATATGAAGGCTTTTAGACATTCAAACCAATGAACACAGATCTTTTGGGCAATTTTCAAGTTTACCGGGAAGCATGAGGCGCCCAGCGAGACAGAAATGACTCGACCAGTCAGACGACGAGTAACGTGGCAGCAATTGACCAATCCCTCGCACACCCTCATCCTCGAAGATCTGTCTCAGTTTGAACACTGTATGCAAACGATCGGAGCGGAGAGCAGCTCCAAGCTCCAAGCTTGAAGTTTAAAGCTTAATGCATTAGAATACGAAAAGAAGGAATTATATAGCTTCCGTTCCCATGTTCCACAACATCGGGTAAGAGGTATCCAATCAAGGGAAATAGTGATACGAAAGCATTCGCGCAAGCGTCATGGTGGCTTGTTTTTTGGGCACCTATCGCGGGAGAGCGGCCCAATATATTATGGCACGATCGAGGTACGCTGTCGCTGTAATTTGACGGCTGCATTGAGGGCGTTGTCCACTCGGACCTTTCCCTATGTTCTACCGCATTTCTGACAGGAAGCAAATGCGCTCTGGGAAGATAGAAAGTGCGCTTGTCCTTCGCGAAAATCACACCCATTCTCGCGATGCGAGTGCAGTCGCAGGATGTTGTGGAATGGCTTCCACGCCCTGTGGTGCTTGCTGCACATCCAGGTTTTCGGAGCCTTATGCATGATTGATTGCGTGAATATATGCTGTGACGAAGGAATGTCGCCAGTGCATCAAAAACCAACTGTTGTGCAGGCTTGCAGCTTGCAGATATCCGATCATCCATACTTTGCTATTAGAGGACCTCGTTGTAGAAAAGCCTTGTAGTACCCACCATTACAGTAGCGCGTTCGCCAATTCATGGACGACAGCCACAATATACAATCAATCATCATCATGATCCCAGACCGTTAGCTATCTGCAAAGACGCAAGATATACACAACGCGTGGAAAAGCAGCCAAGACGTGGCTGAAGAGTGCGAGGTCGTCCAAATTGTGGATAAACCCCGCTCCAGCTTTTGATCATGTCACCCCACTAAGCCCACCACTAGACGTCACTACTCAAGCTCAAGCTCAAGCTTCGAGCTTTCAACAGCTTTACCTCACTTCAATGTATTGTTTACGGACGCATTGTGGTTACACATTCCTCAATTCGTCCTATCACTAACTCTATACCAGTAGCAGCTCATCTGCAATCACCCTCACCGCCCCTTATACTTCTTAATTCCTTCGACAATCAACTCGCATCACTATGGTCCTCGAAAACTCTTCGGCTGCCCTGCCGAAGGAGGAATCATTCGATTCTGTCCCAGCTTCCGATAGCGATCCATATGCCACTCCCGCGACCAATCCGAACGCATCATACACTGTCGACCCGAAGAACTTCCATCCTATGCCTATATTTGGCCCCATGCTTGGCTACAATGAGAAGATGTATGCGCATGTGCTAGGAACCCGAATCGCTGCCGCGCACAATGCGCTCAAGCGCCGAGTCAACCCGGAAGAGATGAAGGCACTATCAGAACATACTGGGAAACAACTCTCCATTCTATCATATGGCAGCCCTCTTGGTATTGCAGGTGGATTATACAGAGCTTACACCACTGCCTCGACATTTCGATTTCCGTTTTACCAGCCCAATCCCGAGAAGTTCAACGCCAATACGTTTCCAACCCCGCGAACTGTTTTCTTGCAGGGTGCGCGCGCGACTATGATGTGGCATATATTGAGGTATAACGCATATGTGTTTATTGGGAAGACTGTAGCGAATCTGTTCTTCGGATCATACGCAGCAAGTGTTACAGCTGTAGGGGAAATGAGCGACCCGCGTCTGAAGGAACTTACGAAAGCAATGAGAGAACGGTATTCGGAACAAACTGGGAGACAATTGCCAAGTCCGGCGGGAATCCCAAGACCGCCAATGAGACCCGGACAGTATCCACAACAGAGTCAAAAGATACCACAAGATGATGCAAGTCCTACGGGTGGTATGGCAAATTATGAAGAGCCTGCGACGGCACAGGAGTGGCCACAGGAGCAGACAAAGGCTAACCCGCAGATGGAGAGATGGAAGACCCAGCCACAATCCCAACAAGCACCATCACAACAAGAAGAAAAGCCATTCGACATGTTCGGCGACAATGCTTCCCCAACCGGCGGACAGGGCATGCAAGGCGATATGCCTTCGTCATCTCAATCCTCCGGCTCAGCCTGGGAGAAAATCAGACGTGGACAAAAGCCTGAACCGAAACAAAACACCTCAGGGTGGAGCAGACTACAGAACAATACACAGAAAGAACAACGAGAAGGATCTACAATGGGTGATAGCTTCACGTTTTCAAAGACAGAAGAAGAAAGGAGCCTTGCGCAGATGGAAGCGCAAAAGGAGTTTGATGCGAGAGTGGAGAAGGAGAGGAGGGGCGGAGATTTTAGTGGTGGGAGTGGTGACCAGAGGAGGTGGTGAAGATGCTTGAGTGCGATTTATTGTATGATTACCGGCGCGAAAATGGGGGCACGCATTTGGGATTCTTGAGATTTGCATATTTCTCTCAACTTATTCTTAGCAGAATTTTCTTCGAGCTTGCTGGAGAATCTAGTGAGTTGATGGATGATAAACATCGTTACAGATTAGCAGCACCAGGGGCTTTTCCCCATTTCACTGTTTGCGTAAAGGAGAACCGCAAGTCCATGAAAAGAGCGTTAGACTTGCGGTATTTGTCTAGTATATGTGCTCACATGCTTGCATGTCATGGAAAGGTATACAAGTGATCTTCTTTTCCGAAATTCGAAGTTTCCTGTCTATTTATGCTATGCTGAACTATGCCCACAGACTATATATAAAACATATACACTTGGCCACATGCTAGAATCTGTCACGGATGTCATTATCATCGTACACCATAGCTTTATCCCTCATCTCCCTACAAAACCAACCAAGCCCCCACCACCGCCATCAAAGAACCCAACACCACTGAGCCCATCGACTTACCCACCACCGCCGCACCACTACTCACCGCCATCCCATTATCTCCTCCCTCATCCCCCTCCAAAACCACCACCC
>LLKJ01000153.1:0-15680 GCA_002242865.1 Clarireedia sp. CPB17 | reverse complement strand
GGGGAGGGGATGGGATGGGAGTTGGATGATGGTGATATGGTGTGGTGTGGTGTGGTGGAGAGGAACGAGGAGGATACTTTTGGGAAGGAGGAGAAAGAGGAGGATGATGAAGATGAAGATGAAGATGAAGAATTCGGTTTGGGGTTTTGTGATTGACTTGGTGCTTCGTTTTAGGGGGGGACTCTTAGGGGGGGCTTTATAGGATTAATGGATAGGTAGGTATACAGATAGACAGGCAGACAGGTATTAGTCCAAGTATTCTTAGGGTAATGGTAAGTGTACGATGTGGAATACATGACTATGAGATGATTACCTAGTATGATGTGTAGGAAGAGAAGAGCAGTCAGTCACTCACATTAAATGGAGTTTTTCGCTTTCAATAAACCGAATATATACCCTCTGAGGGAGCCGCATCCTCAAAGGTCAAGAGCGAGCAGAGATACGTTCATCTTCCTTTTCGTATTGTGAAATAAATCTATTACGCTTTCTTGTATGTTACATAGGTTGCCTCCTGTATGTGTACATCTATTTTGTGCTTAGGAAATTGGTATATTAGATAATTCTGTCTTCATCTCAGTTCTTGGAACACATCTCTTGGCGTCTTTTTCTATAGTTAATTTTGTGTTTGTTTTTCTGGCTTGCTCTATTTCTCCCCTCCGTTGCTCTACAACTTAGCCTTGGGTTGCTTGAGCATTGTGTCTGCGACTATACGACGCTGGATCTTTCCCGTAGCTGTCTTGGGCATGACCTCTGTGAAGTATACCTAGAAAGAGGGAGTTATATTAGTATAGCTGCGCTATTTTGGCAAATTTCAAAGTCACTACATACCTGTTTTGGGACCTTGAATTTGGCAAGCTTATCAGCAACCCATTTCTTTAATTCACTTGCATCCAGCTTCTCGTCTGGCTTCAACACAATCGCAACACCGATATCCTGACCATAAATCTCGTCCGGAATGGCGAAACTAACTGCCTCGGATACGGCAGGATGACGAGCAAGGACATTGTCGAGCTCGATAGGAGAGATCTTTTCTCCGCCCTTGTTGATCAATTCCTTGATACGTCCGGTGATGAACACATAGCCATCTTGGTCCACCTTTCCCTGATCACCAGTGCGGAAGAAGCCTTCCTTGGTGAACGATTCTTGGTTCGCTTTCTCGTTGTTCAGATACCCCTTGGTGACGTTCTCTCCGCGAATGGAGATTTCGCCTTCGGAGCCAGTGGGGACTTCTTTTCCGGCAAGGTCGAGAATGCGGATCTCTACGCCTTGTCCGATGCCCACACTGCCGGGTTGACGTTTTCCGGGTGGGAGAGGATTGGACGTCATTTGATGGGCGGCTTCGGTCATGGCGTAGGCTTCTAGGACGGGAGCATCGTATTGTTCTTCCAGTTGGTGGAAGGTGGTTGGCGAAAGAGGTGATGAGCATGAGCGGATGAATCTGATGTTGGGCTTGGTCGTAGGAGGCGGGTTCTTCAACAGAATTTGGTGGATGGTAGGGACAGCCGTATACCAATTTGCTTTGTGGGTAATGAAGTCGGCCCAGAACTCGGAAGCGGAGAACTTGGGAGGTACGATGACTGAACCGCCAGAGAGTAAAGGAGCTAGGAAGCCAGCCAAAAGCCCATGGACGTGGAACAGAGGCATGACCAGCATGGTTCTGTCCGCAGGTGTGAGTTTATATGTAGTCTGAATGTTCTTCATCGTCCTCGTAAGATTTCGGTGCGTCGATGGAACAGCCTTGGGCCTCCCAGTCGTCCCACTCGTGTGTAGAACCAAAGCAATATCGTCTGGTTGAGCCCGTTCGACAGTTTGGTTGCCCTTTCCCTTCAACTTTCCCTCGTCTTTGACATCCAGCACAACTTCCTCGCCGTTCCAGTAACATTCTGCAATCGCAGCATTATATTTCCTCGCAGCTCTCACTGCAGCTCCATCTTTGGCGAACGAGTCCTTAGGTACCAGCGCAACGGCCGATTTCAGATCATCGATGTAGAACTCAAACTCTTCTTGTTTGTACGCGGAATTGAGCGGCGCGGCGATTCCTCGCTGCCAAGCTGCCGCAAGGAAGGCTACAATGAACTCATAAGTGTTAGGCAGAGCTATCGACACGGCGGATTGAGGTGTGACGCCGAGCTTGGCAAGTTTCTTCTGGAAGGACAAGACCTCAGCTGATAATTGGGTGTATGTAATTGTGAGGGGCTGTTTGCTGGGGATGATGATTGCGGCTGCATCGGTGTCTTGGGAGAAGGAATTGGCGAGAGTAGTTGCAGACATCTTGGGCAAATCGGCCGAAAGGATGTATGCAAATGGAACAATTAGGGAAGATTGATTAGATAACCTGCAGATTTGAAGCTCAATTGATGGATGATATTCGGGAGAATTTATGCTTCAATTGATGATGAATCTTTCAAAATAGAGCAACCCGCCGACGACTACTTTTACTGGTCTTCTAAACGTCAACAAGGCTCAGACGTCACCAAAACGTCCGTTGCGTCCCGTCTTTCCCGTTCCGTCTGATCGCCGGTGTCGCTCTTCATACGCCGGAGCTACAAAACACATGATCGGCAAAAACCCAGCCTCATGCGCCAGGCTGTGAGCTTGGTCTCACAAACAAGCACATTGTTCTGGAAATAATTTCCCTTGTTGCTGCACGTCCTCGACCCTCGTGGCTGATCACAATGTCGAACCCTCCCAATTCGACTCCTGCGCGCGGTGGTCTTTCTCTTTACGCCAATTTGCTTGATCCCTCGTCAAGCAATACGCCAGGCTCTATCACTAAAGGACCGGTCGTGTTTAAGAATGCGACATCTACGACAGAGGAAGAGGGTTCAGCTAAAAAGCCACAGGTAGATTCGGGTAAAGCTAGTTTCTCAAGTTGTTAGACATTTGCTTGGTCTATACTGACACGACACAGCTGCTTTGAGATTCCAGCCTACAAGAAGACCACAACTTTCCTCCCAGAAACCGAAACCCAAAGCCTCTTTCCCAAAGGCTATTCCGGCAAATGCACCTGTCGCAGAGCAAAGTAATGCAACCCCAGCGAGTGCCCCAGCACCCAATGCCACTAGACCAGCTCCGAAAAGCACATTGGCCGATTGGGCTGCCGATGACGACGACGTGAATGGATTTTATGTTGGAGAGAAACGGCAACGAGGTGGCAGGAAAAGGCGAAAGAAGAACAGAGAGGAGCAAGCAGCATACCAAGATTGGGATGACATATATGATCCTTCCCGACCGAACAACTACGAGGAATACAAGCACAGCGATGAAAAGATACGAGAAGTGCGGGAATGGAAGGATAGACTTTACGCGCATCGACTTAGAACGGCGCGCAAAGCTTCAATTGATAGTGATGACGACGATGAGCCATATCGGCCACAAATGGGCAGTAAGTATCCCATACTTGGTATTTATACATTCTTGCTAAGAATCACCAGATCAATTTGCTCCTCCTTCAAACTATTCATTTGCGCCGCCACCAATGAACAGTCCTCCTAAGAAACGCTCAAAGAGTCCCGCAAGCGATGCATATAGTCCCAAACTCGAGTCTCAACCGCCACCTCCTCCACCTCCCGAGACTACGACAATGCCCCCACCACCAACATCATTGTCGGCTGGTGCCATTTCTAGGGCGCCTGTAAGGTACAATTTACCGGCTGCTCCCAGCGAGCTCCCAGCTTCGGAAGCAGAATTAGAGCAGGCTTTGGCGGACGAACCCGAAGAAGAAGAAGAAGAAGATGCAGACGGTCAAAATCCAGCCGACGAAGATGCGCCGCGATCAGTGCGTCCAGGACAGAAGGGCTTCGCTGAACGTCTCATGTCCAAATACGGTTGGACCAAGGGGTCCGGACTGGGTGCGGATGGTTCTGGTATGCTTACGCCTCTACAAGTTAAGCTTGACAAGCGGAAGAAGAAATCCGATGCAGAAGGTGGTGGATTTAGGGATTCCGGGGGACGGGGTAAGATCATTGGTGGAAAGAAGAAGGTTAAAGACGAGGATGAAAGTGGAAGATTTGGGCCCATGTCGGAAGTGGTTGTGTTGAGGGGAATGGTGGATAATATGGATCTTGATGCGGAAGTCGAGGGTGCGGGAGATGGTGGGCTGATGCAGGAGATTGGGGATGAATGTGGAGAGAAGGTATGTGTTCAGTTCAAGACTCGATATTTATATTGTGTATAGCTACTAACTTGCCGCAGTACGGACGAGTTGAAAGAGTCTATATTGACAGACAAAGTGCTCCTGCGAAGGTTTTTGTCAAATTTACTAACCAGTTATCGGCTTTGAGGGTAAGTCTTCTACTGCTACAACCATTTCTTGGAGCTGCGGATACTAATTTGCATAGGCTGTCAATGCATTGGAAGGACGCATCTTCAATGGGAATACTATAACGGCTCTTTTTTACGATACGGAGACTTTTGAGAAGGGTATCTATGAATAGTTAATAAAGATATCTCATACCTCACACTGTGGGCATTAATGATACCCCCCAAGATGGGGAAATTTACCGTCTCGTCAGGGCATCGAAAGTACTCCTAATCTCAGTGCACTCTTATTCTGATATTGCGCTCGAGAACTCCATAGGAATATAAACTTCGCTTGTTCATCTCATATACAGACAGTGTCCTGCTATTCGTCGTCTTCTCTTCCACCCTCATTCACTACCCAACCCCTGCTGTTTTCCAGTCAAACGCCTCAAATCTAATTTCACTATCCTGTTAAAACTCTCGTCTATCTTCTCATCTGATGCTTAGTTATAAATAACAGCCTGGGATGGTTTTTCACCAGTTTGTTGCATATCTCAAAAAGTTTATTTCTACCACCGCATTTCGTTGTCAGGTTCAGTAGTAAGTAAGTTGCACTATTCACTCTCACGCCAACCACCCACCCCACCAACTGGTTATCCTCTATGGACGACTAATATATTCAGCGTTGCACGCCATCCTGCGAGTGGGTAAAACCATTTGCGGTATGTAAGTCTGGCACAGCCTCCTCATCACGGTTACAGTGACTTTGATGGGAAGTTGGGTAAAACAATATATAGAGTTGAGTTCTTATTTTGTCGATTTTGTTGCTATCACTGAATCTAATATCTCTTCTTTCTATTTCCTACTATAATAGTTAGATACTTGTGATGCTGCTATCCTATCCTGTATCGTATCACCCTTTCTCACTTTATCAAAACCCTCAAAAATATTAATTCCTCGCCCCTCTCCCGAGTCTTATCCCACTCAATCATCTACATCAAATTCACCTATCACTCTAAACCTAACACAATCACCTAATCACTCTCTTTTTCGTTATCCCCGTTTTTATATCAAGCTGTACGCATTTCCATATTAGATATCTTCTATCTCCGAGCTCTGTGATTGAGAAACGCGGTGGGTGTTCAGACTTCTAACTTCTAAGTCATGGTTCTATCTCGTCTCTTGTCGAATTTCTGTAGTGATAGATACATTTCATTCACTTCACACACGTCGTGTCGTGGCGTGTTGTCTTGCGTGTCTAATAACGATTAGTTTCTTTCGCGCGGCATATACGATGCGGTGATTCGTATTCACTTTTTGGTAGCAGCAGCGGCAGGTGATACTAAGACACTTCTTTTGAATTCACCTCGAGGAGGGAAGCAAGTTGTGCTGTTCTTGAGATGAGAGTCGAAGATCCGTCGGGAGGAAAGGCACTGTACAGTTTGACTTCGAGTTACTCGTTCATTGATTTTGGCATCTATCGGTCCTCTTTAGAACAGATAAATGATAGAATGGAGCATATGTGTATCCATCGAAGCTGAGAAACGTTCCGACTCAACTTCTGTTGCTATCCTATATGAATCAAAAAATGGTGTATGTCTCATATACAATATCTCGTGCCATATGATGAGGGGACCCCAGAGCTGTTTAAGATGGGCCAGCCCACGTTCGGGTTATTTTAGAAGATGGAGAAACAATTCGAGAAGAGTTATTTCAGTCCTAATTCATCCAAAGTAGCGAGCAATTAATCCATATCTATAGCTACTTTCTCGGTGTAATGATATCTCCATTAACTACGGAACATTAGGCACTCTCGATCAATTCACTCCTCCGCCGTCATTTCACACCTCATCATCTAGCAACTACTATCAAACATTCTGCGCCAATCCGGAGTCTGTACCAAGTTAGCTATCTTCTCTCACCCAAACTGCATCGCCTTCCCTCCCAAGTACATCCACCAGAAACAAGAACCCAAAGTGTGGTGAGATACATACCAACCTGTATCTTCTGCCCCGTCATACTGCTATTCCTCGCCACGTCCACAAAAACTTGCGCACAATCCTCAATATCCGTCTAAACCCACACACAACATATCTCGTTAGTCTCATTGTCATTCTCATCTTCCCATGACCCGTACATTCAGAAATTGACAGCATTATTAAGGAAGAGGAGCACTTACCACTCGCTTCAGAAATGCCCTATCCTCCAGGTTCTTGATACTTTCCTCTCCGTATTTATTTCCCTGCCACTCAGTTAGTGACCATCACTCTTGGTTTTCCTTCTCATTGAAAAGAGGAGGCGAGTAACAACTGAGCGGAAATACATACCCAATCCGTAAGTAGTAAACCCGGCAAGATAGCATTAACCCTAACCTTGGGCCCCTGAGTCGCAGCTAGGCATTTCATCAAGTGAAGCTGTGCGGCTTTGGTAACGGAGTAGGGCATACTGCCTGTGTAGGCGTTTCTCGTCAGTTCATCTCTATACCCTGCTTTCGACGTGATTGTAACTCTTGTGCAGAGCATTTGAAAGCTGAGAAGTCGAAAAAGAAAAGAGAAGTAAAAAAGAATACATACTCCCTCCAGCGGTAACCCCCGCAATACTGCTTGTGATAATGAACACGCCTCCTTCTTCATTAGCTTCGAATGTAGGAAGTGCAGTTCGCATGAGAATAGACTGAGCGACAACGTTCACGGCGTAGCATTTTTGCCAATCGTCTGCGGTTGGGGCGTTGAGGTCCGAGAAGGCGGAGAATCGTGTATAACCCTGAAGTAGTTAGAATGAGGGTCGCGATTGATATACTGGGAAGATGGGGTCGAAAGACTTACAGCATTAGAAACCAGAATATCCAATCCCCCAAATCCCTTAATCGTTTCCTCTACGACGTAGATGCATTCTTTCTCGATTGCCATATCCTACTGTCGTCAGCACATCAGCACAGAGACCCAACCATTCCACGACCCATCTCATAATCCTCTCTTTTCGCTCACTCCTCGTCCTCCATTTCGTACTAATAGAAAGACATCAACCCACCGCCTTCAAAGTCAACACCCTAACACCAAACTCCTTCTCAATCCTCTCCTTCAACTCCACTGCTTTCTGCTCGCTAGAAACATAATTGATGGCAATATTACAGCCCTCAGCAGCGAACTTCAGACATATAGCTTCACCTAAGCCGCTAGGAGATGGTAGAGAGTCAGATGATGGTTGGATGAATATGGGAATTGGGGAAGAGGAGTGTTTTCTGGGTGAGTGCGTGAACAAATAATTACAGAATTAGATAGAATAGGAAAAGTCGCAATTGACGGAGAGGTTTAGAAGAAATCGAGATAACGAGTTTGAGAGAGGACATTCCAAGACGCCTGTGACTTAAGCAAGGAGAATATCGGCAGATCGGAGTGGAGAGGAAAGTCGAATCTGAGACGTGGGGTACGCCGGAAGGGAGGGGAAATGGAATAGGAATGCAAAATTACGTACCGTGTTCCGCCCGTGACGAGTACATTTCTTCCCTTCACTTTGTATGGCATATTGTCTATCTTTCTGCTTGGTTGTTTGTGTTAAGGACTGAAGGACAATTGTTGGGGATTTCGAGGAATACTCTGGGTTTTGGTGGATTTATGTTCTGGGGAAGAGATGAAGTTGACCCCGCACTACCCTCGTTCGCGGAACTTCGTGATACTCGCATGCCCTTGTATCTACGATAATGGAATTGATGTAGTGTTTGTAATGACCATGAGTTGTGTGTCACGTCAAATCAGTTAATGAACGCACAAATTACTGGGCAATTCTTTCCATGCCTTAGGTAATAGCTAAGAGAAGCTCTGATAATACATCTGGTCTTACTATATCATGCCAGGTAGAAAAGTGATTCATCCATCTGCAGATCTCAATTGCGATCCACACCAACATCAACATCCACATTCGCAAATATCATACCACATAATACCTATTCAACCATCAAACTAGAGCAGAGAAACGATAGCAGTCCCCATATGTAGGCAGACAGCAATCATCGTCAAGGCCCCAGACGGATGGTCTCGACCCCATTTATCCTTACTTAGACTTAATATCCTCATCAACACTGCCTCCTTCCGAGCTATCGGTGTTGACACGAGTAGTCTCAGGAAGCTCCTCCATAGCACCGTGGATATCTTCCTCGAAGACGGGATCGGCTTCGATCTGTTCGAACTTGGTCTTGAAGTCTTTGAGACCGGCAATGTAAGAGCTACTGTTGGAGCGACGACGAGCATTGGTCATAGTGAAGCCTTCGTCTTGGACTTCTTCGCCATCTACACCCCTGTTCGTGGTGTGTTAGCTGATGTTTGTTCATGATGGGAATCTGCAATTGAGCCAAGTAGAAAGAAAGTATTCACGTACCATCCGCCTTTACCGGCACCATTCTTCTTGGTCTTCTTGGGGTCCATATCGATATGGCCAGCCTTGGCGAAGTAGCGGGGCAAATGCTCCTCAGGTAGAGCGGTACCGTCGGCGAGGCCGGCATGGTCACGATCGTTGTATTTGTGTGACTTTCCCACTATAAGTGATTGCAATGTTAGCACAATTGGGAGATTGCATGAATGGAAACAATTGGTTGATAGAAAGAAGAATGCAGCAAGGTGTTCAATAGAAAGTGAATGGGTTGGTGGTTGTAGCAGCACGGCCATCACAAGGCGGGGTATCAGGATCAACAAAGCGAGCATCAGCAACAGACAACTTACTCTTGACGGATATTAGAGATGAGGAATTGAAATTGAGCAGATGAGGATTGTAGTAGTTGTCGTTGCTGTGTTGGTGATGAACTTGTTATTGCTGTTCGATGAACAAAGTCAAATGTCGAGTATCATGAGAGTCAGTGAGTATGGTTGTTAAGTTGAGGAGAGAAGGGAAGGGTGAATGAAGATGAAGTTCTTATGAGGGTCTTCAGGTAAGAAGAAGAAGGTTCAGTTTCGGTTAGACTGACCCCTCAGTACGAATAATGCTTGCTTTGCTTGTTTTGCTTGTTCTGTTACGCAGCTACCAATCTCCCAAAACTGATCACGCGATCGATCTTGCCATCGTGCCATCGTGCCATCTTGCCATATTCATGTCCAGGTAATCCCGTTATGCTCCACCATCTTCCATATTTCAGGAGGACATCTCCACTCAGTTCTGCACTGCATTCCGATTGTTTGTTTGTCTGTCCTCTTTGATCGGTGAAAGGTGAGGTCTTTTCAGAGTAAAGAGCTACCTTTATGCCTGCCTAGTTTCATGCGCGTAGTCCAATTATTATGCACTCCCTTATCAATAACCACGTAGCTTTCAATACCATTTCCTTTGTCCTAGTACCTGTAAGTCTGAGACTCCTCGTTCGCCTTCTGGACGCAGCAGTTCTCCCAAGTTCCCAACACAGTCTCCGAATCTCCCTATATCAAGATCATTCGATCCGTCACAGAGGTAGGGGTACAACCGAAATGCGGGGAACCTCAAGCTAAGTCTTGTACCCATACGTACCATACCAGTACGAAACGAACGAAGGACACTATGACGATTCGACCCGAATCGTATTGTGAGGCCTGACATGCCAGGCCTCAACGGCCGCGATACAGGCTACGTGCAGGCTAAATGGCCCCACACATAGCTACACGTGACCTATCTGCTTGGTCGTGGCACACCAAAACTACACTTTTATATCAGCCATTAAACCGCCGAAAAGCTTATTTGGACAGTTTTTCTGGTAATTTTAATGTAACAATATAGAAAGTTATAGAGAGTTATAGAAAGTAGGTCTTACAATACCACGACTAAGCGAGGCCGCGTGGCTCGTAAAGCCTTTCGATTCTCTCCTCTTCTCAATTAGCGATGTCTTGCGACTAATCAAAATCGCTGCAGCGGACGAACTTTAAACTCGATCTATGTCGATGTCGAAGGATGGTGCCTTACAACCGTTGTTATGTTTGAAGGATCTTTTGGGATCCCTCAAGGAACAGTAGCTTTTGAAATACCAACAATGAAGGAGTAAGAACCGTTGATTGAATATCACCATAAGGGCCAAATATTTCGCTTGGACTGAACCCTAGGTGCAATGCTATATCTGCGTGGGAAAGTCTCTTTAGCTTCTGATATTTGTAGTAACATGACGTCCATTTCTTCTTGTTTAAGATGAAGGGCTACAATGCCACCTATTTTGTCGAACCCTTTCCGACAAGAGAGATCTCGGATTTTGGGATGGCCAATATCCGGTTTCTTTAAAAGAGAGGATAGACCTGCACCCATTGGTGTGACAAAATCAATAAGGATGTGCAACACGAATTGGTTCGCAGCAGCGAATTATTACAACATTTCCTGGCACACAGATGATGTAACTAGTCCTTCTGCTTGGATCAATGCAGATTACGGGTTTCAGGCTTCGGCACCCGGAGGAGATATTCTCTGCAGGTTGATCGATGAACTTATCGATGCGTTCGTTCTTATTGAACCAGAGTTTGCAGTGAAAGATATAGAACTTGAGGAAGCAATTGGCTTTTTGTGTGGCGATAAACCGGATGAGTAGAGTCGAGTAACTAAAGTTGACGATGTATCATGTAATCTTATATCGTTTTCATGTTTTCTCCTTTTGTTTATTTACTTGCTTTATTATTCTTATGTCTCTTGTTTATTATCCTGCTGGTTTGATTGTATAAATAAATGACAGAGGTAGTTATATTAAGTATGGAAGTTATATTGCTCTTTGTGAGTTCTAACAATTTCTAACAATATTTTTCTTGGAGCATTCTCGCTTTTAACCATCCACTGGGCCCGTGGGCTCTTTCCTGTAGTAAGCTACTATCATAATCCTTTCCCATGACTATTTGTTCTAGGTCTCGTACAAAGCGCTGAAAGTTATCCCACCTTCTCTCAATACGATCTAGTATGTCTGGTGTGGGTGGGAAGCTCTTCCATTTATACGGGTTAGCAACTGTGAGGAAAAATGCTTCGAGTCCTTGGGCTTTGAGCTTAGCTAACGAAAACATAACCCTCGCATACATGTTCATGATTTTCCGTGCTTCTTCCTTAGTTATGTTTCCCCGCATCTGATACTGCCGTAGCCGGTTTCCTTCAGGAACATCAGCCATAACAATCGAAAGGCTTAGACTGGGTAGATTGAGTTTGCACATATAATTAGTGGCCTGACACCATTGGAGCAACGCAGGTTCACCTATGCGGATATGGTCATCGACAAACGGTGGGAACACAATCTCTAGACTTCGAAGCAAGTGCATCATATGAGGAGGGACAACTTTTGTGAAGAAAACCAAAGCCTCAATATGTTCAGGGGAACTCTCAACGACTTCATGGCAGCCAGCTGTCGGCGCGATGACGAAGTGATTCAGTGCGAAAAAAACAGTTTGAGCTTCTTCCCGCATCACTTTACACACGAGGAAAAGAGACGTAGGTGGGATCCAACACCTACAATCCGAGGAGATAGCGGTGTGATAGCGCATACAAAAGCAGCCGTGTGCGGGATTTCTTAGCAAGCAGTTGCGCAAGAGGCAGGCATGGTGTTGGGAGGGTGAGCAATCATCGGAATCAGGCCCATCGCAGGAGGAGCTCTCGTGGCTGAGATAGAAGTTCTCTCGCGGGTTCCATTCTACTTCCCGTAGGGGGGTGACAAGATCGGTGTATTCTAGAATTTTGATGCGGAGTTCCTGCGGTAGATCCATATATATGAATGGCGAGGGGTCTTCTTTTGAGGGGAGCGGGAGTCCTTTAGCTTTGGTTGCTGTTTTGATGCGAGAGCCTGTAGAAGAGGATGATGCTCTGAGTTGAGTCTGATATTGCATTTCGCCAAGGGAGTTATGTTTTGCAGTGGACGAACTACAAGACGCCCGATTTCTAAGTTTTCCACATCACACAAGAAATCGAGTACGAGATTGAAAGGTTTGATGTGAGTTGCTATATGCCTAGCGACATTTTCCCACTCGAGAAGAACCGCGCTGTCTTGCTTAGACGATCCAAGAGGTCTGTCGTGGCTTTGACAAACCCAGTCGCTAGAAGAGACTGTGCCACTCCGGTGTATGATTGCACAGCAGCGTTCTTCACAGGACGAGACGTTGAGCAGTATCGCTAAGATTTGAGAGTGCCTTGAGACTTCCTGTATCTCCGTACCGAATGACAAAGCTATTCATAGAATACACCAGAACAGATATCTCTGCATAGATGATGCGGCAGGTCAGCAGGAGGTTATAGGTAAGCTTGTGCCCGTTTGGTTTCGGCTTATATGGTTGAAACCATATGGCGTATGATGCATACCGCGATGCTTGCTCCGGCCGCAATTTCTTTTCCTTAGTCCATCCGTTGATATCGATTTCCGTATTAAGCCACAGGCCAGCTTCGAGATAAATACGCTGTCGAATGGACGGTGAAAGGGAAAGGAGGGAAGGCTGATGGTCCATTTTTGAGGAGATTACGAAGTAGTGGCTGGTAAGAATAGATGGATTTTACGATTGTAATGCTAACTTGGGAGCTGTATTCATGTTGTGCTGGACTTTGGAACAATATTCCAAGTCCTAAGTACTACGCCGCAAACACTACGCCGCAAACACTACGCCGCAATCATATACTATCTCCCCTATGAATAAAGGTGGTAGGGATAGTATATAAGACTTAGGGTCCCCTCAGTACTAGGAACAGATGACGTAAACCTTAGGTAATACTGGAGGACGATCAGCTTCCTGATTGGTCATTGCTTATTGGTCATGATTGTACTTCCGTATGGACTTGCCAATCCCAGAGCAGAAATTCCATCCTTACCTCAATTATTAGTGGCCGAAAGACGGACGGCTTAATAATTCTTCGATTTTCTTTGCACGAAACATCTCCGACGAAAAGTTGATAAGGAAAACCATTTGTAACAAGACTGTTGACATATTCCTCCTTGCGACGAACCTTTAAGTCTCCGGATCCTGCATCGCAAGAAGAGTCTTCAAGTACTCATCATCATTATCACCAATTAACTGCTCGGTTCGTCTCCTCAATACAAGACAGCGACTCCAATCGCCACACCAACCCCGCAATGGCCCCCTCAGTCACCATTGACAATACCTCCGACTTCGATCCGGTCGTGTCAACAACCAAGACGGCCTCATTCAGTCCGCGCACTCTATTACTTGCACCTCCATCTATCGCCAGCCATGAAGAGAATCTCAAGAAGGTTCTAGCGTCTTACGACCGCGCCGTCACCGATTTGCAGATGCTGGATCGTCTTTCGGCCGGATTAGTCACACTTCCTGATTCGATCTACGATTTGATCCTTATCCTCACCGACGCCGACGGCTCCCGTACCGAATCCACGGGACTTCTAACACGAGACGTATTTGGGAAGATTACACAGGCTCTGAAGACGGGCGGAAAGCTGCAAGCACAAGATGGTACTTTTGGGCAGGAAACTGACGGGGCAGAATACCGCGAGGCTATTTTGGCTGGATTAGTCGCAGAATGTGGGGTTATGCTCAAGCCTGATCACAGCGCGAGCGTAGCTGTGCCTCTACGACTTCGCAGAAAGGAGAACAGCAAGGCTGCTGCGGTTTCGGATGCTGGACCTCCTGTTATACCTGTGGCTCCTCTGCATGGCAAGAGAAAGAGTGTTGATATGGCGGATAACAATACGAATGATGCGCTAAAGGGCGTAGGGTTCATTGACTTCAGCGACGACTTTGATGCGGAGGATGACGATGAGTTGATTGACGAGGACACCCTCCTCACGGAGGAAGACATGAAAAGACCCGTCAACATCCGTAAGTCCCGCCACTCACCATGACCTCCTATTTCTTCTAACCCCTAGCTAGCCGCTGAATGTATCCCCCGAGCCGGAAAGCGCCGCCGCGCATGTAAAGACTGCACCTGCGGCTTAGCCGAGCGCATCGCCAAAGAAGACGCCGAAAAACGCGCCACGGCCGACATCCAACTGCAAGCACTCAAGCTCGATGCAGATGATTTAGCAGAAGTCGATTTCACCGTCAAAGGAAAAGTTGGATCATGCGGGAATTGCAGTCTGGGAGATGCGTTCCGCTGTGATGGCTGTCCGTATATCGGCATGCCTGCGTTTAAGCCGGGCGAGGAGGTTAGACTACTTAATAATGATGTTCAATTGTAAATCCTCTTTTATTTTACTCTGGAATCGAATCGAATGGCTTGGGAAAAGGGATGCATGGGATGGCGTGGTGGTGTTGCGGCGTTTCGGTTTTGGACTTGGATTAGATATTGTAGGCGAGGGTGATAAACTCGGAGTGGGGGGGCATGGTCGGTTGAGGGCTCTCAAATAGGGGTTATATATATATCGTGGCTTCATCATTGGATTTAGGTCTCCAAATCACGAAAGAGAGAGAACACCTCCGCAGATAGGCAAGGAAGGAAATGCCAGCCAGGAAAAACAATTATATCGACTCAACGTATCACACGTTCGAGTAGTGTAGCATAGCATAGCACATATCATGACCAAAACAACCTAGATAAACTAAAAGCTGCTGGCTGTACGTTTGAAGTCGCTGCATTGCACAGCTTGTGTGCTTCATCCTGTATTTCTGTGCAGCTAGCTATATCCTGAATGGATACTGATACTCATAGATGAAATGCAGGGAGAGATAATCTACAGAATCATAAGTTTATGTTAATAGATGATGAGTTAAGGTGTTTTATCTTATGCACGCATATGATATCTTTCACTAATAACTATATAACTAACCAACTTCAGCAATGATCAAATACTTAGTAAAGTTATCCCTCGGTGGTTGTGGAAGCGTATAGTTAGGGAGTCAGAGAGAGGTCGGGTAAAGTTATTTGAAGCAAGGGGTGCTTATGATGGATGCTGGTGTTGATATTGCTGATAGTGATGCTAAACATATCCTCATGATTGATTTTTGGGGCTTGGAAGATGGGGATTGGGTTGGATTAGATGTGTAGTGAGATGAAATCTAGATGGTTGAGAGCAGAGAGCATGTGGAGAGATAGGGCATGTGGAGGGAGAGGGCTTTGCGATTGGTAGCTTTCTTCTATCTGGTGATTGAAGGTACCGGACGATTGGTCGTCATACATGTAGGTAGCACAATATGAAGGACCTTTAGAAAGTACTCATCAATATTCGCTTAGGCCCCGAAGAGAGGGGAGAGGAAAGGAGGGCCTTAGCGAGTGCCGCCGATTATGAGATAGATGGTGTCATAAAATCGATTAAAACAAAATATGTACCTCAGCTCGGAGTTGGTCAGATGAACAACCAATCCACACCAGCAACAACAAACAATATGTTCTGCTCTGCTCTGTCTCCCCCTAGAAAAGATCGGCACCAAAATCAAAAACTAAAACTCATAGACTCATGCCCCTCCCCACTCAAGCTCCAGCAAATATATAGCGAGCGAGCGAGGATAACAAAAAAAAGCATAGATATCCGCCTGCAAATCAAACCCCCTCTCCCACCCACTCACATCAAG
>LLKJ01001604.1:0-16397 GCA_002242865.1 Clarireedia sp. CPB17 | reverse complement strand
GTGCGCAGGTTGTGGGGTTGCAGGCGGCAAGGGGAGGATGGAGTGTAGGTCTTAGTAGCGGGAGTGTGGTTGTTGAAGTCACTTTTACTTAGGTTCTTAGCAGAGTAATAATGGAAATCTAGCTGTATGTAGAATAGATATTGAAGTAGAAGATTTGGATAGCCACAAATGTCACAATGACCTTTTGCGGTATCGGGAATAGTTGACTTCTTCATGATACGCAAATTTTTCTATCAGAATATCTTCATGTTGGTAATATAAGTAACAAGTTATCTGATCTGACACCCTATTTCATATACCAAGCCTCTCCAGGGAAGAAAAAACAGGCTGGTTTCGAATAATATCTTATAGCTGACTATTATTGCTAAACAAATAGCCTAAAGAATCTAAGATATTGTAATATTCTTATTATCCAGTTATTATTTGAACATCACTCCCGGCTTATAATCTCTACACCAGAAAGTAAGTATACCTATCTAGCACACCTTTCCTACTACCGGTATACGCGTTATCGGCAAATATGAATGCTCACTATTACCGTTCTACATGTGGAATCTGAACTAGTAAGGCTAGCATTGGCATGAGCAGACGTTTACATCTCTACGTGCGGAGAAAGATCTAGTGATACCTAGTACTGCATCTCCAGTTTGTGTTCGTTGGTGCGAGTCGGAGATGGAGTTTTATGTGGTGCAACGGTGAGCAGTGGAGTGTGTCAATATTGACATTCGTACTTGACTGCAGATATAGAGGAGTAAGTGTAAAAAAGCGAACATGGTTTAATTTATGAATACAGTTTTAGATTCATTACACATCGCATCGTATAGTAGCCTAACCATGCCAGCATATCTCATATCAAATACTAGATATCGATCCAAGATATGAAGCCACCAGCCCAAAGTCTTTCCAGCCCATCGCCGCGCGATTAAGAAATATTGTGGTATAATAAATACAGACAAGCCAAGCCATCATTGTCGCCATCCATTTAGTCATCATAAACATACATTTTTGCCTACCCGTTCTCTAATCCATCCGAATCGCTCTGCATTTTCCCCAAGGACCGCACCGAAAGAACCTAAGAACGCCAAACTAGTTTTACCAAACGGACTCTAACAATTATGTTATAGCGACCTCCCTGAACGCGCTCAATAAACCAGAGCAAACCGAACATCCAATAACACTCCACTAGCAAGGCACCTTAATCCCCAAACGGAAGCCAGACGGAACTCCCGCATACATCATATACGTCTGTGTACTGGATGCAAGCGAGCGTGTATTGGAAATCCTCTTCATCGTTGCTTATATCGAGGTCGTCGAGGCTTGGGGAGTGTGTGTTCGTGTTATTGTAGATATGGGGACTGGGCGATCGAGATGATAGTTGAGTTGGACTTCGGCTTGATGTTGATGTTGTGGTTGGAGAGACGGAAGATAGGTTGTTGGTCCATGTGGGTGACGAAGGTTCGATACTTGGGAGAGGGGTGTCGCAGTCGTATGGTGGAGGAGAGGATGGAGATAGGGATGGAGATGGAGTGTTGAAGAAGGAGGAGTCGTCGGAGAGCGGGGAGTCGTCGAAGTTAGGTAGGCTGTTAAGGAGGTGCGGAGTGTTGGGTAGAGGGGTTGTGTTGTGTATGTAAAGTGTGTAATCGTATATGTAGTCGTTATCATCTTTAATTTCGTGTTTAAAGCAATGCTCCGTCTCCAAATCAAACCAAGGCAGACTCAAAGTCTGCTCGAGGCCTTGTGAACTCTCTGTAATGGGAGGTGGTGTGGACGCGAGGATCGCAGAAGTAGGAGTAGCATCAGAGTCTGCGGCGTTATCTATTGTCTCATTGAGAGTTGTTGATGGAGTTCTAGCGGATGAGATGCTCGTATTTCGTGTGAGGTGAAGAGGAGACGGAGAGGCGTGTAGGATCGTGGGGCTCGGATATGCGTCGATGATGCGGCGGCGACGTGAGGAGACTAAAAGGTAAACCGTGCACGTATTAGCTAGAAATTCTCAACTTATACATGATGAAAGCCTGCGACTAAGCAAAGAGAAGGGTGATTACCGCGTGTATTTGTTCGATGCACTCGATACACATGCTGTCCGATTAGTTTGAGCTTCTTCGCGCAATATGGACATATTGAGAGCTCGTCTTTGTGGGTATGCTTCTCGTGATGTTTGATGCCAGCTTTGGTAGCTAGTACTCGTCCGCAGCCTGGTACGCTGCACTGGAATAGAGTCTGTTTGGCCATTATGACTCGGTTATCTCCAAAGGCGACGAGGAAAGTAGAGCATCAGTTGGTTGTTGAGTCAAGAGAAAGTGAATAGTATATACTTTCCCAGAACAAACGACATGTTATCCTTACCCAATATCTTCAGCACCCCGAAGTAAATCGTAGATGTAAAAGAAACAGAGCAAAAAGTGCCCAAGCGTCAAAAGTACATATTTTCGTCATGTTGCTGCTGCTATTATGATCTGAGCTTCGGCCTGAACGAGGGTTCGAGTTCCGTCTCAGAGAGGCTGCAACTTTCCGGATGACAAAAGGCAATGGCAGAAAGAGTCGGAAGCATTAGAGAACTGTTTGCATGCGATATCGAAGTCTATTTGGAGAAAACTCTGTTTGCTTGACCAAATGCGTTGGAAACCCGATCGACCCGGGCGTCGGAATAGAAGACTCATAAATCGAGCAAGCAAAATGTGACAGGAAGAGGGCAGGCGCTTGATTGAGACATGCAAACCAGGGCTTTAGCTTTGAATGGAGGGCTGGCTGGACCCGTGAAGGTGTGGAGGGCGGAATTGGTTGGTTGGCTTCGTATCCGCTTCTATGCCGATTCGACTATGATAAAGACGAGATAATCCTAGTCTTCAGGGGTAAAAAATCGTGGGGGGGGCATGCATGCTCTTCTATATGTTACAGATGCGCAGCAGTAAGGCGTATGAAATCGAGAACTAAATTTTACAAATGGGAGCTGCTCGAATGGTAATAGGCTTAATACAAAACGGAGCGTAGAAAAAGCAAAAAAAACTCCTGCTTAATGTTGGTAAGAACTATTTGGCGAAGAGACATCATATTCCTCTGCTCGGTGTGGTAAACTTGCTCTGCAATATCTGATCAACGAGGTTGGCCACAGGAACTTACCGCTTTCAAAAGCAAAGGTGTTGAGAAGATTTTGTTATTGTTGAGTAAGATTCCTCGCTGTTGGTTGCTGGCGATATTGAGTTTCCGAATCTGGGAAGATTAAAGAAGCATTATGAATTTATGTATTTCGTCCAGCATGCTAGATTGCCAATGACAATCTCCGTTCGCCAGTAACCTTTCGTGTATGCAGTTGAAGTTTGTATAGCCATTTGAACACTCTTGAGAATCTTACACCCTGTATCTAATCTCATTTGTGATTCTGTTTCGCGTTCGGAAAGAAGTGGCAGGTCTAAGAGCGCGTTGGGTCAGAAAGGAAAGGATCCCCGCAGTGTGCGGATGGATGCCAGGCCACGTCGGAAGTGAGCCAATCTTGCAAATGCAGCTAAATAGAAAACCTATTAGTGTATTGCGCGTTCTGCGACAGGCACAATGTTTGAACAAACCTAAAAGCAAATGAGAGTTGGATACGGATAATAGTGAGGCTGCCAAGCCATACGGGCAATTTGCAGGCAGCTCTATTCGTAGCAAATGCGAGGAATCACCAGGCTTTCTGATTAGCGCAGAGTCAGATGGATGTCGTGTACAAAACAAGATTTCAGTAAAAGGACCTCGAATTGTAGTTGCTGTATGATCGCAGCAATGAGTAATGCCTACCAGTAACCAAAATCAGGATAATGCAACATCGTGTCCGGGTCCAAGTCGTCACATCTGCTGTGTAGCGTATGCATCTGTTTTCCCAGCGTTGCATTGCGGAGAATGATCATAAGATGAATTGCTCTGAGGTAGCAGAGAAAATTGAGACGATGAAGCTATGCATCAGTTCCGAGGATTCAGTGTGATTCGCTCGAGTTAGTAGGTCGCACAACGACAGTTTAGAGAAGTTAAACGAAACATACGCCCCAAACCAGTTGCTGAGCCACAGGAAGCCTCAAGCTGCGAGCATGCAGAGAACTCAAAGAGAGAGATGGACACATACAGATCCTACTTATGAAGCATTGTTCCAACCCTATCTTCGAGTCGTGCTATAACGACAGTCTGCTACGACTTGGTGTATATGCGGTCTATCTTCGATGGCTGGCGTCTTTGATCTTCGCATCATGCGATAACGAACATCCCCAACTTCCCTCAACTGTTATAATATTAGGCCTTCGGCAGGGAAGCGATCGACGAGGTATGAAGGAGGAATCGAAGGGAGACTTTCTGCGAACAAAGTGCGCCATGGAATAGGGGTAATCGGCTCGATATCTACGCTTGACGACTCAGACGAGGCATGCAATCGAACAAAGACCCATGCTGCTCCTATGGTAATCACGATGAATACGTTAATCAACTGTGTGAAACAGAGAAGGAAGATGAAGGAAATAGGGCTTCCTACTATACGACTTGTCTTAAGAGGCACCACAAACCAGCGACCCATATGCAGCTGCAGGACACCATCAAGATGGGCGAGAAGAATCGTGGCCAGGTATGCTCGACAAGTGAAGAGATAAATGAAATGACACTTAGCGGAGCGGTGATGATGCGGCAATAGGAGCACGATGTCTTCGCGGTGCTATGCCAATAAGCATCCGAGATATAATGTGTGAAGTTTGCACGTCTAACTCAACTAGAATGGAAGGTTTTGCAATATGATAGTGTATTCAAAGCTCAAGAAGGAGTCAAGAAGATGGCAAACAATGCTCTTGCTATAAAATTGACCCAAAATCTAGCGAAAGGGGATGCATAGTACAAAAGTATTCCGCCTTGTCAAAGGCTAACAGGGCAAATAAGCACAAGAGAGTATGTTCTGAGAGACATTTCAAGTCCGCACAATGCAGTACATTATTTCTTCTTCAGCTGGGGAAGTCTCAACTATATCTAGGTGGATAAGAGCATCCATGATTTAGACTACGGTCGGACATCAGCAAATACTACACTGTTTCCCAACCATTGCTGCAATCTTCGCATCATGGTTCAATTTCTTTACAAGGGCAGACACGTAACCCTGGCTTGGGGGAGCGAATCCTAGTGAAAGGGGTGATTATTGTCTCCATTAAATTTCGTGATTGACCAATCATAGGCGTTTTTGGGCACACTATTAAGTGCTCACATGACTACGTGTCAGCTACGCGCCCCGATTACGCCGAACAGGGAAAAACGTACCGGGATTATCAGGCAGCGTGCTGAAAACCCCGCTTCTGTGGTTAAATGAAGCCGTCTGTTCCGATGCAAAGGAATGTCACTTACTCGTGTAAAATGAAGCACAATTGATGAATGAGAGACACTTCTCAACAGTTCAAAAGTAATGCATTTTTTTCCGCTTCCATTTTCGCTTTGGGAAGCGCATGAAGGTCCGACTGCAGAAATATGGAAGTGTGTACGGAGCGGAGAACTGCGCTATGATGCAACCACGACTTCATGGGTCTGATTTCATTGCGAAATGTGTTCTTGGGAGATGAAGTAATGCATAGAATTATCCTTGTGCAAGTGAAGATATCGGAGCGGGATGTCTCCATAATCCACATTTCCCGCCAAATTCGCCGCTTCATGTCTCATTCCACCACGAAACCTGCTGACGCTTCGAGATAATCTGGTGCGACAATTCCTATTTCTATCATTCATTGGAGATGCTGCGCCTAGTGTTTCTCTCTTCTCTATTGCTCGATTTCGCTGCTGTTCTGGATTATGGTTGAATTGAGTTTTATATTCCTTCTTTACTCTATCCGCAGACTTGGCCTCTGCTCTAACTTTCTCCTGACCAAGGTATGAATGCTTTTTGTTCCCAATAATTGTGTTCGTCGCAAGCCGCTGGGTTTCGCTGTGTAGTCGAGCAGGAACCGTCTTGCACCGTCGGTTCTCGGACTGTTTCTTTTGGAAACAGCAGCATCGAGCCCTATCTCGGATCTGCATTCGTATTAATCACGGCGTAGTCCGTATATCTGCGGTAGCGATGAATGCCGGTGCCAGACAGGAGACTCGATGAGTAGTGCCTTCCTCGATGGGTGATGCCTTCCTAGATTAGGTTGCGGAAGCATTTGGAGAATTATCTTCTCTCGCCTCTTGTTCGAACTTATTCTGCCATGAACCCCAAATATATATTCTCCATATCTGTATAAGGTCCGACAGCCGGAAGACAAGTCTGTCGCCGCCTCGATGCAGAACCTTTACCGCAGTTTCGTGGGGGCGACGTTGAAGTTAGCCGCGAGGCGTGCACGGTTGCCTCCCAACTCAACCGGATTTTATGAGATCTGATAGAAATAACCCTACCCGAGCACCCGAGCCCCACAACCCGGGAAAGGACATCGACGACTGACGACCACCCAAAGAATCGGTTGAAACGCGTGTCTAATTTGATTATCTGAGAAAGCAAGTACCAGTTATGAGCCTAGCAACTATGGTCTCTTGGGGTGGGAATCGTGAGTGGATATGGGAGCCAGGTACGGTTAGATCCCCCGCGCTTGCTACAAGTCGTTCGCAGAGATCACAGCTGCACGACATACCATTCGACCTGTCATACATGCAGAAGAACCTCGTGGGCCTCATTGGTTAGACGAAGGTGGGGTTGTAATTTGAGAGCCGCAACATGCCAACGTCTCAAACCAACAGAGGTATCCCAAAGGAATCTTCTGATTGTTCAAAACAAGCTCATCTCCACCGCCCGCAGGGTTTGAGATCATGTAGTGTGGCTACATTCTATCGTCTATTCCCTCGACAACCACTCAAGTCGAGAGCTATTTTGAAATCACCACTAACAAGACCTATACATATTACACGAGCAGAAGTTCCAAAGAACCGTAGGTGAGATTTCATTCTATTACCCAAGATGCACCAAATAGTCAACCTTTGAAATACTACATTACATCTACGAGGACCGTCCTTGAACACGCGAGTACCAGTGAATGGACCCATATAACATTTGAACTGGACATTCATAGTATCTGAAAGATTGACTTCTGCTGGACATTGATGGTAGCGGACAACGAAAATGCAAGAAACCAACACAACCTCTCCACGTGTCAGCATTCCAACGAAGAAACCAAGAGCCCAGTGGTGACTCTGTCTCAACTTTGGATTTTGAAAATACAGCTTAGCCACTTCATGAACCGCCTCAAACCTCAACACGGAGTGTTATACCATGCTTAGAACGTCTCATCTTGCTTCACGGATAAATGATGTGAACGTCTTGATTTGAATCCCATAATCTAAATATATCATCCTCTGACGACGCAGATGCATCCTCCCATCCGAGCAACAAATCTTCTACCATATTCTGCATGTAGCCCGAAACGAACATTCAAAATAATCCGACAATACATACGCAGAAATCCGTAGATTTGGAGTCTCGTGAAAGTCACCCATCTAACTCACGAAGCACGTGCTCTCTTTCACCCCCTACTCACTTCCTTCCGCCCAGAAAACCCTTATTAAATACCTTTCTATTCGCACCCACCGCGCCACCTTTACCCCGCCCTTGTAACCATGCATCCTTCAGCCCTTTCGCATTAGCCGAGACTTTCGGCGCCAAGTACTCACTTCTTTTCTCCACAACCCTAAACGTCGTGTTCCCCAGCCGCTTATCTTTGATCTTCTTCTCCCCCAACGCGCTCAGTATACTCCTCTTCTGCGTTTGTTTTTGCTTCTTTTCCCCATTTACTAGCGCCCCCTGATCACTCGTATCCTCATCATCATCCTCAAGCAGATCTTCGGGCAACAAATCGGGCAACGGACGCCTACTGAGCGGCGGAGCAAAAGTGCGACGGATTTCCTTAATATCATTCTCGGAATCGTCGTTGAGGCGGCTATCGGCGGTGCCGTCACCGTCGAGCGTGTTGGATTCGATTTCTATATCGTCTGCCGGTTCTGTCTCTGCTTCTGGTGCTTGTTCGGACGGGCTGGAGTCGACTTTGGTTTTCTGGGCTGGTGGCAACATGGTTTCTAGCGAATCGGTCTCGAGTTTGCGCTTTTTGGAGGAGGCGACGGCTTGACGTTTTAGGACGGCGTCTTTTTCTTGGCGCTTCTTTTTGATGAGGGCGGCTTGTCTGAATAGAGGAAGTGGTTAATTCACAGTTGGGTATTGAGGACATGGGAGGAATTGGGGGTTGACATACTCTTCGGCGGCTTTTGCAGCTTCGCGGGCTTTTTCTTTGGCTATTTTGACAGCATCATTCGTGTTGACTTCTTCCGGTGCATCATCATCACTACTTTCGTTCTCCTCATTGTTGGTTGTTTCTGTTGTTTCTTCAACCGTAACCTCAACCTTTTCTTCCAATTCTGCAACCGCTTCTTCACTGCCAAATCGTTTGTGCTTCGAAACAATTGGTGTTGTCGTATTCACTGCCGTTCTCACAGATCTCGTAGGTGTCTCTCCCTCCTTCTCCACGACCTTGACCACTTGCTCCGCTTCCACAATCTGCGTATCTCCTAACACCGCCTTCTGGTCCTCCTCTACCTCATTTTCGTTATCTTCATCCGTCTCCCTCGCTGGCGATTTCTTCCCATTCGTCCTAGGTGTAAGCTCCACCTCAAAATCCTCTGCCGCACCACTACTCCTCGTACTCCTCCTTCCACTCCCACCTCCATTTGCATTCCTCCCCTTCCGCGCCAGCGGCGTCGCATCATCATCCACATTCGAGTCACCTGCTTTGGGTGTACCAGTCCGGCTACCCATCGGGCTATTCCTCACTCCCTCTTCCATCGCCGCCGCTCTGCCCCGCGTAGTAACCATTTCTCGTCTCAATTGCTGGCCTGGAGTCTGCGGGTCGTCAAGCTGGAAAGAATCATTCGCTGATGTGACTAGCTTAGGCAACATTACACATTAAATTTTCTTTTGCGGTAGAGGATTGACTTTCTTTTGACGCGGTGCGCAATTGGACGGAGGTTTGGAAGGAAAACTTTCTGTGGGGCGGCGTGCATTGGCTGGTAAAAAATTCGTAGCCCTGTAATCTTATCGCACAGCCACGTTTGAGGTGTAGGTGTGGCTGGTGATAGGACGATGAATAAGTTCGGTTTTATGGAGGTCTAGATCACGTTCATACTGTGTTGATGAACGTATAGACATTATGCGCACTTCCAAGATTTTTCCTATCTTTCAAAATGGGATGAAATCCGTGGCTCGAAGGCCCTTGCATACAACTCCGCGAGCATTCGCCGGCCTTCAATTCCAAAAAGGAGGAACCAAACAAAACCAGACGCGGACTAGAAGAGCCATCCCGATCCATACCCCCGCTGCTCTTCCTCCGCTATCCGTCCTCGAGGGCGAATACAATTCCGGACGTCTTGATGTCAAACCCAGCACCGCATTGGATTTTCTTAAGCAATATCAACTACTCTCCCATAACGCAACCGCAGGATGGCAGCAAGGGCTCTGCAAAAGTCAGATGCCCATTCCAAATTTAGGTGCCCACTCGAATCCAACGGCTAACTCCTTATAGGATATCAAATATCCCTTCCGATATTCACCAAACTTGCCCTGACCGTAGGACAGTGTCCCTCATCTGAGCAAAAGTCCTTAGCTCGGCACTTGCTAACTAGTTCGGCAAACCTCGGTGAGGTAGCAGCCGTCTTACTGATGGCTAAGTATGCTTTCCGCTCCGGAGAGTTAGATACTCACCCTTACAGGTCGATTCTGCAAAATCTAGGCACCTTGGCCAAGAAGGAGAGATATCCCCAGGCTGCAGCGCTGCTCGGTGAGATATTAGTTTCGCAAGGACGCGAAAAGGAGGCGCTGAGCATCTTGAGAGATGTTGTTTCAGCACCTAACGCGAGCAAAGAGGCACTGGATGGAATGGGGGAAGCATGTGCAGTACTTGGCCAAATCCTAATTCGCAAAGGCGAGCGGGAAGAAGCTGAGAAAGTACTTCGGAAAGGCGCCTTAGAATACGACAATGCATCTTCGTATTTCTACCTCTCGAATCTGCAGGCCGATGGGACGGAAGAGAAAATAATGTATCTAGAGAAAGCTGCGGCATC
This sequence comes from Clarireedia sp. CPB17, assembly GCA_002242865.1. Classification (NCBI taxonomy): domain Eukaryota; kingdom Fungi; phylum Ascomycota; class Leotiomycetes; order Helotiales; family Rutstroemiaceae; genus Clarireedia; species Clarireedia sp. CPB17. The sequence goes on along the minus strand of LLKJ01001604.1, from coordinate 6,329 downwards.
TGGGATCACAGGGGCGTGTCATAATCTAGGTGTGATTGAGTTGGATAAGTTACACAAGGAGATCGAGGAGAGAAAAAGTATTGGGGAGAGGGAGGAGAAGAAAATGAAGGATTACGGATTGGCGAGGGAATGGTTTCGGGTTGCAGCCGAAGGGGGCTTTGGGTTGAGCATGTTGAATTTGGTTACGATTTGTAGAGCAGAAGGGAGAGCAGAAGAAGGGGAAGAGTGGCTGAGAAAGGTGGGGATGATGCCTGAGCTGAGGGAGGAAGCTTTGAAGTTGGTGAATAAGTCTTAACGTTGCTTGGACGAGGGGTGTCTACCAAAGCATTTTGGTGTCACATCTTGGAATGGTCCACTCAACCTGCTTCTTTTTTTTCCAGTTCTATAGACTGGGCACTTCGCACTAGTATACATTGACAACCTCTATCACAATGCTGGAATCATCCAAAGGAGTTAGGTACTGGAAAATACAGCCAGGAAGTAGTGAAACGTTACCGACTTTATCTGAATCAAGTTTGAGTCCTGGTTTTTATAACGAACATAGATTCAAATAAAATGGAAGGTCACTCAAATTGCACATTATACTATGACAATTCGACTTGAATCGCACCCGCACGCTACGGATCCACGTGACTGGCACGTGGCCTAGTCTCTATTTCCAGGACCGCTCGGTATCTTGATACTTTTTCTTGTTTTAAATGTTGTTTCCAAAAAATAACTAAAGTATTATAGCTACTGAGTGAAAAAATACTTTATTAAAGTTATATAGATTCTTGCAGTTATATTATCTTGGGAGTAACTTTTGTACGGGACTTCGGTTAAATACTCAAGTCAGGCTACTAATGATATGCCACGATACGCGGTGGAGTTTATTAATAAACACCAAAATCTGATTTGAGATTTCTTTTACCACGAACCACCAAACAAGTCTGAACACTTCCTAAAATAATTCTTAGTCGATATTTAGATGCCTCTCAACCAGATTTATAAGCCAGACTTAACCAGATATCAATATCTCAACCTCCTGGTTTTTGAGAAATTAAAGAATCCCGATGTAAGAATTTGGGTGTACCACGACTAAACTCCTACCGCGTGCACGACAAAATAACCAGCGCTTCTATGAAAAGATTCTTGAAGTTGAAGAACAACTCCTTTCAGTGGGATTGAGGCCTTAGCAAACTTCCCGAATCATGCCGTCTCCTACTCGTACCCCAAGTATCCCAATTGTCGACAATGTGGCGTCTGCATCTAGGTCGGATGTGCAACCATCGAGGTCCGCCGCTTCAGTGGCAAATAGTGCCAGGCGTCGACTTCGACGTTATTCAAGGTTCTTTATTCAATTGTTAAGATCTCTTCGTGCTCCCCTAATTTCGGTTTCCAACCAGCACTTCCTCGGACTACAATGACTGGCACGAAGCCTTTTTCGGCACACCGCAGGACTTGACGCCCCTCGGCTCTCCACTGCCCCAAGAAGACGGGGAGAGAGAAGGGAATGAAAAAAATGACGAAGGTGAAGGAGGGTTAAGTGGAATGCAACCACCAGCGGAAGAGATACAGCACGACAATGGCGTTAATCGGAATTCAGCAACCATAAATGGCAAAGATGAAACCGGACTTCTAACGGAAGCTCAAATACTACAGACCATCCAAATACTTCAGCAGACCTTACTTTTTGCAAACAAGAATGTTACCAGCCAACTTGAGTCACTTGACGCCAAACAGAAGCAGAGCACGCAACTAGGTCAACCTGTACACAGAATCATTCACCACTTTAGCGAGCACCAACAGAAGACAATAAGGGTTGGAGCAAAGATGATGAAACTCGCGCTGACAGATGTTAAAATGCCTCATCTATACTATGTATTTTGCAGTGGCTTTCATTTTTCGGATGACAGTGGCTCTCTTGATTCGGATGACAATGGCTTTCTCTTTTCGGACGATATAAACTACTCCGCGCATTCCTCCCTCAAAGTTGCTCTCAAAAGAGATCATTTTTTAGGTCATGGACTGGATAATATTGTGAAATTACCATGGGGTACGGGTCGTTCAAGCCCACAAGTTGATCCCCGTTTTCCGCGATCGGCAGTCAAAAAAGCCATGCAAGTCCTTTGGCCAGTGGATGTCCCCCTCATATACAAGGAGCGGGAAGAGTGTTGGTACCCTGATGTTCGCCTAGATGTCAAATATGGCCCTCTTAGTTTTGAAAATGCTCGCTTCGGGGGCTTCACTTATCTATTCAACAACGTATCTCGTCCCGAGCCGATTCCTTCCGGATGGCAAAATTTATCAGAATCTAGCCGAATCCAGTATACACTTAAATTGGCTTCGTATGATACTTCGGATGGTGAGTTCGAGAGATTTTTTAGGTACCTGGGCCGCGTGTGGTAAGTGATTTCACACCTATAGGCTACAGCTTAGTTTTATCGTTTAAGAGACCTCACAACTAATTAGCTTAATGATCAGGTGTTTTGATAGATTATTGGAAGGACGAATACTAAACTTTACAACAGTTGCAGTGATCTGCATGGCCCAATTTATGAACCGGCGTTCCATACATAGACCTGGTGAAGGCGGTTTCGGCGACGAGATAGGGGAACTTCTCGTCGGATATTCCGGACCCTGGAAAGGTATAACTTCAATACCTAAGGACCTTTACTGTAACGAATTCGATCAACCTAGATTCTTCTTCACGTTCCGTTATTTTTCTATAACTGATAAAGATTCACCCAAAGCCATGACTGCGGCTCAGGAGGCTTTGTTGGAAGGCATTTGCTTGGAACGAGAGAATGGTGTTATGCTGTCGCTTAGAGGAGCCGAGAACTCAGCTACATTCCAGGAGGGCCGATGCTCCATTCAAACTATCGCCACAATCGGTAGATGTTCTAAGAGGTGGGCACCGAAGGGAACATGTCCAGATAGTCAGTTGGACCAGTTTCCCCGATTCACAAGCACGATCTTGGCAGATGGTTCCTATCCTCTTAGATTTGATCCAGCCAAAACTCCGGTCCAAGTGTGTGGACCATCATCAGGAGTAGCAATGTTCCAATACTATATCTACACAAGCATTGATTTTTGGAGAGAAGAATGGAGTCGTCTTCTTGACGCCATGGAAGAATGCCTAAGCGTTGATGTGCGCGCTCCGCCTCTCCCATTAGATTTCTCCTAGCCTCCGTTTGTGCCACGCTAACTCAACCTTTATAGGCTTCGGACATCCTGAATTCTACCACTAGACATAGACTTATGTTTGATGATTCGTTTGAGCGGTCAGAGGTTTACTTCACAACTCTTCAGCTATTGCGCATATTTGGTAAATGGATTCGTGACACTGGTCGTGATCTCAGGAACATTGCCTCTTTTCATGACGAGGCAGCAATATGGGTGGGAGTGGACCAGCTGAAAGTTCTAAATGAAAACTGGAAGGCTATTCTTGAACACTACGATAAGAACGCGGAATCGCTACTGCAGCGAATTGCGGATAAAACTGTGGAAGCGCAGAGTTTGCGGGACGGTGTAAGTTGAGAGCTACTGAGCACAGTCTTCACTTAAACGCTAACTTGATCCCTCCAGCTCTTCAACGCAACAGCTTTGCTGGAGGCGTCTAGATCCACGACAATGAATAGATACGTCATGGTCTTCACCGTTGTAACCATCATCTTCCTGCCGCTAGGGTTTATTTCAGTAGGTGACCATCTACTCCTAGATAAAGCTCCTTTTTGTGACTCACACTGTACATTTGAAATTTGCCGCTCACAAATGTATATACAGGCTTATTTCAGCATGCCCCTAGCCCAAGATCCGGATCCTGCAGTTCTATCTTCCAAGTTTACCATGGCTATAATTTTCGGTCCTTTATTGACTTACTTTTGCGCAGCGGCCCTTGTTATCGTTGCCGATCACAACGGCTTCAGAAGGTTTTCACAGGTCTTTCCATACTGGGAGAAGGCCGCAGTGGCAGCGAGGAAAATACCTAGGCGGGGCAAGGGACTGGCAGATCAAGATGAAGTCACGATGACCGGTGCCAACCAAGAGCCAGACAAAACAAGGAGCATACGCTACCGCTTGGGTGGCATACTCAAAGGACGCCGCAAACGACGGGCAAATTCCAAGTCTGGAGAGACAGGAATAGAGATGGAGTCAGGAGATTGGTCCGAGGAATAAATACTTATACTGAAACCAACCACTCTATTCCTAACTCCCAATCTCATCCGGCCCATGTTTCCCCTTCCGCAAAGCTCCTCCCACCAACTTTGATTAGGCTATACAGAACAATCCGCTTCGTTTAGATATCATGAACTGCTACGCTTTATAGATCGCCGCCCCTGGGCCCTCGGTTTTATGTTCTAAAGATTGTCTGTTCAAGACGGGTTCTTGACAACCCATAAACCCACCCAGTCTACCTATGGGTAACCCATGGGTGGGTTACCTGTCTAGAATTACCCACCCATGGGTACCTATTTCGTAGCCTACAAGGAGCAATCCGTTCTGGTTGAAAATTCATTATCCAGCGGATATCTGTTTATATAATCGTATATAGATCCTTTTATAACTCCCTATACTTAGTATAAAAACTACTACAAAAAAAGTATATCCTCAAAATCTTGATTTTTGAGCTTCAAATACCAACTTATTTACTAGATACTTGAGAAACGGGCGGGTTTCTAGATGTCCTAGAGATATCTGCAAATTAACTATAGTACTACTACTTGAGAATTACCATTATCCGCTCTAGTACAGATATATCCACGGATCCTCTTAAAACTAAGTAGTATTGCTATAAAGCTCCGGTTATACAGCCTACATCTCCCTCTTCCGCGAAGCCCCTCCCGTCAACGTTCCTTACTATCGCATTACCACGTACAACCCGCATCACACTCATAAAGGTACGATCTGGGTTATTCAGGTGGTAATGCCGATATCTCATTAACGGACCTAATTTCCTGCTTATGCCTCCCAACCAAACTTATCCTAATTACACATAGCCTTAAGATACTCACTATATCAACACTTACCGCTCTCCCTCCTCAAGTTCTCCCATCCCGCTGTCTCTCTAAAGTCTAGCCTCGTTTACCGAAAGGCACGGCAGCACCCCCCATCTATACTCACGACTCGAGTCAAGTCAAGTCAAGACAAGTCGAGCTGAGTTGTACAAAAAACCACCATGTGACTGACTATCCAACCAACTAACTTATATACTAACACGCACTTGCCTACTTACCTCCCGTCTGTCCTTTCCCACCCATCGAGACTAAACGTCGAGTCTACTACTCATAAATACTAATATAGTGCATCTCCCAGGTATATTCCAACTTCCAATTTCCAACTTCCAACTTCCAAGTTCCCAGTAAGTTAAGTCAAGTTAACTACGCTCTATATATGCATGCATGCACATACGGGAGAAATCGGGACGATACTAAGGTTAAAAGGTGTGCTGCCACCCGTTGTTGTTGCGAGGTGAGGGACAGAGAGACACAGAGAGAAGAGGGGATACTAAGAAGAAATGTACACGTACTTGTGTTCATGAATCATGAATCATGGATTTTAGGGCTGGGATTTGAGGGTAAGTGAATAATTATATTTATTGAGCTGAGCTGAGCAGAGCCGAGCCGAGGAAAGTAGGGGAGAGTTGAAGTGTAGTATATTTCCCAAACGAAACCACCCACACATTTGTATAACACAGGAAAATACAATATCCAGCCCGAAGAAACATCCACACCCAAAAAGGCGGACGCAGTAAGTGACAAGTCTCGAAGAAGCAGTAGGTAGCATGACCATTCCTCCCCTTCACAGTTACCCCCACGAGTGTCCTTCCTTCATCTCACATTTCCAAATTTCCCGTCCATCCAACTTAACCCAACCGAACTTAAAGTACTACCGTGCCATATTGTAGAACGAACTAATGCCGCAACCTCAGTAATATTCACATTCACAAAAATGTGTGTGAGTGGAGACACTGGGATTGAAGGGGGAAACCCTCTCCTATTGTACTTCGTATATCCTCGCTCCCTCTATCTATCAACACAGTAATATACCCGTAAGCTTGTTCGCGCCTACACGCAAAAAAAAAAAAAAAAAAAGAAAACAACGCGCATACATTTATGCACAACCCGAACATTCCCTTGCAGCACACTTGTAGCGTAGCATCATCTGATGCAAACTCGACTAAGTTTAGTACTTACAGTAGCCAGCCCCGACACAATCTCGAAGCGTGCACGCCCACCGTTCGCAGCAAAAAAGAAGAGTATGGAGAACGCGAAAAACGTGGGAAAAAGTGCCTGCGCGAGTAATGAAGATGCGAATTCCAACACTAAGACGTGGATGGGGATGGGGAC
>LLKJ01001602.1:0-12099 GCA_002242865.1 Clarireedia sp. CPB17 | reverse complement strand
GTATAGGAGGCTGTGTGTGTGCGGTGATGACATGAGGTGAGATGAAGACTTGTGCAAAGCACGTCCTTCTGATATCTGTCCTTCTATTCGGGGGTGGAAGAAATCCCACTTCGAACGGAAAGAAAGGAAGAAAGACGTCACTCACTCACTCATGGGTCTCGAATTTGCTGCCGAGCCTATTCACATAGATCGAAGCGGCGCCTTGCTAGAAGGAGCATATGCATATATATAGATAGCAAAACGTCTTTAGAGATAAGATAGCAGTGTTGAACATAGCTTACTATATACCCATACCACATTATATTACATCACATCACATCTAGACCATACGCATAGCATATAAAGCCCATCTCATCTCATTTATCTATCTGCCGCCTAGTCAAAACCTCACCTCACTGAACCCAGAAAATCTCCCACCAACAAACCATTTCTATCACCAAGAGAATCACATTACCAAAAAGTCATCCAAATACCATCAAGAAATCAATTCGTCATTAATCCATTCATTCCCATATCCTATATGCCAAATGCGATCCCTGAACCCCATTCCACATCCCCCTCCAATTCCAATACCACCATTCATTCCCCACTCTGTTTTCCCAGCTCTCTTCCGTTCCTCTCCTCTCCTCTCCTCTCACCCCAAGTCCTATACATCCATCCACTCATCTCCATCTTCCCCCTATCCTCTATTACTCCCCTCTTCCTCTCCCACCCCACCTCACAATCCAACCTCAAAGCAAAAAAAGAAGTGTTTTAAACGCAAAAATGCTATATGTGAAGAAAGAATCCACACAGCACAACAGCACACAACACAACACAACACAAACGGTATCCATCCTCCCTAACCAGAAGAAATCCCAAAAAGTCCATCATAAATCATATCATTTGACATTCCCCCATTCATGTATTTTTCTCCCACCATCATCATCAAATATGGAAACCCCACCTTCCCATGGATATATCGAGTGAGATGTGAAGGTCCTTCGCACGCATCATAAGATATCAAGAAAAACGAATCGAATCGTACATCCCCACAAAAGCGCTTGCTCGCTCGCTCACTATCATCGAACCAATCATTCCCCAACCAGATTTGGTCGTTTCGTTAAAAAGTAATTATTATGTTGTTATTTTTGCCCTTTCGATTCCAAAACAAAATTATGCTCGCTCATAATCATCGACATTAAAATGTTTCCGATTCGCCACTGTGGTGGCTAGCAATGGTACCAAATGTGTCTATATTCTTGTTAGCTATCATCCTCAACCTATATATAAAAATTAATGATAGAAGATGAAGCATACCTCTATTTTTGTTTCTCCTGATAACTGTTCCGTCATCTCTGTTCAACTCTCCACTCCTCGACGCCGTGCTCATACTCCTTGGTCCAGTAGGCTTTCTAGTGGGAGCACCAAGTGCGCCAGATAATCTTCTGGAAGCAGATTGTGTTGACGAACTCTCGTAGGAATTCTCGGACTCCATGTTTGCGTTGAGATGCTCATTGCTCAAAGGACTTGGCTTTTGCAATTTGTTGCGAATGTTGAGGGGCTTCTCTGGAACTATTGGTTCCTTTGGTGGTCTAGCTGGTGCTTGACCAGATGCTGAGCGGTCCGAGTAGCCACCATCTGAGATTGGTGATAGGTTTCTCTCAGTGTTGGTTGTTGCTTGGCTGTAGCGGTTTTGGTTAGGTGGGAGGCGGTTTATGCTTGTTGAAGAGCCCCAATTGATGGATGACGGTGACATTGGCGCTTGGTCGTAGTTCTGTGCTTGAGATTCGAGGTGGGTTTGGTAACGGTGAGTAGGACCTGGACGAGGTTGTGGGTGTTGAAGGTTGATGGAATTGCGATGTGCTTTGTACTTTGGATCCTCAGGGGGTCTCAAACTAGATGGGACTTCATCATTGATGAACTGCTGGTGGAGTTGTTCTTGCGAGAATCCAGAGTGCAACTTATCTTCTGGCTCAGACTCTGCGTAATTACCCCTGCTAACGGTACGTTCAGACTCCCGATCTATTTCTAGGCTTTGTGCTCGCTCTGGTTCTTGCTCAGTGTTGTAAGTGCCAAGGCCAGAATCAGATCTTGGTGGGGGCGAGGTGAACTGTTCAGCGTCTTTTCGACCACTGTTGCGGCCACTGCTACGGAACCCCTTGAAGACAGTGGAGGCTGTTGTCTCGGACCATCGAGATACCTTAGGAATCCATCCTGAGGAACTGCTTGACTTGTGCTTTTTAGTCTTCTCTGTCTCAGTCTTTGGGGTATTCTCGTTGCTTAGAGACCCGGACGCAATGAATTGTTGAGGTGGCGTATCCAATGGAACAGACTCGCCACGATCGCGGGTTGGAGTGAGGAGAGCTTCATTGTTCTCAAATTGGTTGTTGAGAATTTCCTCTTCGTGGGGATCAAGCTCGACCTCGGCTTCGTCTTCATCACCTTCTGGAACTGTGCTGATGCGATGGTCTGAGAATTTGCGTCCCTCGAATCCCTTCCCGCTTGGACCGCGAGATTGGGGAATGGACAGTTGACCGGATTGGCTTCCGTGGCTTGCCGTAGAAGTACCAGCGTTGCCTTCAGGCTCATAGCCACGATCCGGCTCAGAGCGTCCCTCGGGTGGGTATTCCTCATAATTTGACTCAACCTGAAGACCTTGAGCAACCTTCAGACCTTCGACATCTCCAAGCAATTGAACGAGCATGTCTTCAATCTTTCCAAGGTCATTTGTGCTTCTCTTGCTCAAGCCCTTCAATGCTCTGCGGAAAACGTTTCTTCTCTTCGTTGGCAAATCCTCGTACATTTCACCCTGCGATCTGATGGAACGTGGGGCACTTGGTGGCAGAGGTCGGGGTCCGTTGATGGCCTTTTGCACCGATCTCTCAGTATTGACTTGAACTTCTGTGATGATAACATCTTCAGTATCGGCGAGTAGTCTCTTCATGTCCTCGAACGAGTTTCTCATCTCTGCAGCTGCACGAACCAGGGTAACGAGGATCTCAGTATCGCGAGCACTTCTTTGGGCATCTCGAACAGTAAGATGGTCCATCAAGGCGACAATATCCTTGGATTGAATACGGTCCATACCGTTTCCTGTAGCACTGTCGTACAATGGCGAGTCCATTCCTTCTGACATACCACTAAGATGGCGAGTGTGCTTTGGGTAGAAACCTTCTCCGCCTCCGAGAGCCTGAGCAGCACTCCCTAGCTCTTTATCCATGAAGGCAAGACCTTTCCCTTTGTGGAGTTCCGGGGTCAGGGCGCCAGCGGATCTAGCATTGGGAGCTGATGATATGTAACCCTCATCTTTAGGAAGACCTCCGGGGCTGCCAGGGTAGAGTCTGTTGTTCAGCTCACGGCTGGCATTTTGAAGTCCAACTTGATTCAAGATCTCTCGGTCAAGGCCGGTGCCGTTGCCAAGAGCTGCAATCGGGCTTGTGTCCTCATAGGGGTTGGTGATGAGGGTATCGCGTTTCCGTTCGCTAGAAGTTCTCCGCCACTCATCCTCATCTTGGCTATGCTGTCTGTTGTGGTTAGCCAGCGCAGCACCAGCACCAGCACCCATAGCTGCACCAATCACGGCAGCCTCTGCTTCCTTGAGGCCGGTCGAGTCACTGCTCTGTGTACGGCGCGCTTGTGGTGGGGTAGCTTGATTTGACCAATGTTCTCGACTACCTTGTTGTGTCCCACCAATTGGACCCTGAATGATGGACGGATTGGTCGTGACATCCGAGTCAGCATCTCCATAACCGACCTCCGGCATGTTGTCATGCATTGTTGGAATTGCACTGAAACCCATTTCTGGTTTCTCAAGACTAGCTTCGCTGAGCGCATCAACGCTGTGACGCGGAGAAAGAAGTTTTTGTCCATCTATAGTGCGATCTTTGAAGGACTTCTGCAGAGGTGCTCCAGTGTGTTCCATGCGTTCCTCATACTTGATTTGATCCGCCTCATTTCTCATCTTCTCACGGGCTCTAGCTAAGAGTGCTGCGGCAGTGGCTCCAAGAGCTGCACCTCCAACCTTCTGCGCGGTCTGCGACTTCGATACTTTTCGTCCATTCTCATCCAGCTCATACTCGTCCTCGAACTTTGTGGGACTCTTGGTTGGACTATTGCCGCGGCTGGTGAAGTTCCTTTCTGAATCGTCTTCAAAAGAGGCAACCGAACCTCTGCGATCATACTGACCATTCCCGGGGTATGAGTTGATACCGGTGATTTCGGAGGCATTGACGAGAGACGCAACAGCTGATTCGACGCCTATAGGAGTATTGACATAATTTGGTTTTCCGCCAAGACCCTTAATATCTTGACCAGTCGAGACGATGCGAGTATCGAGACTATCATCAGTGTAATTGGTCAGTCTCTTGTCGTCATAATGACCATCGAAGCTTTCGGAGTCCAAATCGCGGTTTCTGTCATTCTCACGATGCTGCTCTTCCCAGTATTCATTTTCTTGTGTGAGTTCAGAATCAGACAAACTTCCTTGTCGAACCTCGGAGAAGTCATGACGATTTTCGACATTGACGTTAGAGTCAAGAGACTTTAGAGATTGCTTGTGTAGTGCCGCTTTAGTCAAGGAAGAGTATGACGCGCTACTCTGTGTCATTTTGGAATCGCGCTTATTATCCAGCTGTTGATCTTCATTCTCCGTGTATCCAGAGACACTCTGAATCGGGCTCAATCCACGCCTCTCGTGGCCATAAGGAATGTATCTAAGTGGTGGAGGTACTTCTTGAGTATTTTGATAGTAAGGATGTTGATGCTGCAACGGCTCGTCCTCCATCAGTCCGGAATCTTCAAGATCATCAGGATCCAACGCTGGCGATAGAACACGCGCAGCATTTCCCGTAGTTATGTTGTTGGAACGGCTCCCATTGTGCTCCTCGGACACAAATGAATCATCAAGATCAGGGTCATGGTGATCTTGCATTGGTACTTTTCGTCCCTGCTCATCCAACTCATATTCTTGGCTGTGCACACGCTGATCGCTGTTCTGGCTTTTAAGGCTCAGATTGCCTCGCGAGAAGTTAGAATGTTGAGTGCCCAAGCCATGTTGTAGATTGACCGGTGTTCGAGTGGGAGTAATGGAGGATGGAGAGCCAACACCACGAGAGACTTCTTGAACCGGGGTGAAGCGTTCTTGGCTAGCGGAGTGTGCGGAGTCAGGCCTTTCGGTTTCTGCAGACAAGATTGATGTTCTCGTGATATCAGAAGCATTAATCTCGCTCATGAGCGGCATGGGCGGTGGCACTACATCGGGGCGATCCTCGCGAAGCTCGCCACCTAAGCTGTTGCCTCTGCTATGGTTCTTTCTCCTACGTCGGCGTTCTTTCTTTTCGTCAACCGGCTCTTGTGACTGATGCTTTTCTAAGGCAGCTGCAGTCAATGCTCCTAGTCCTGCACCTGCAGCTGCTGCCTCAAGACCTCGATTCTTCTCACCACTGCGTTTCTTTTGAACTCGTTGCTCTTGGATGACTGTCTCCTCTGAGCCGTCCCGCTCAAAGCTTGGTATTGAGCTGACACCCTTCCCCTTGCGACCCTTGATCGTATTGCCGGAAAGAACTTCATTATCGTTGAGAATGACTTTTGGTCTCGGAACATCCTCCTTCGATTCCTTTGAAACGCCACTGCCAGCGGATATTCGGCGGCCGCCATTAGGTTCACGCAAGCTATGTTCCCGTTTCAATTCCTTCAATTCCGGTAGAATAAGGCGGCGAATAGCATCTTCGACAGTTTCGAGTAATTTCGGGTTGTTGATCGAAGATTTTGATGTCGCCGATTGGAAGGAATATTTACCTGAATTACGACTAACAGCGCTGGAGTCGGCGCCTGACAACATAGATTCTTCGACATGACTACGACTCGACCTTCTTCGGGGAGATTTTATTGCGTCCCCAAGGTGTTCACCGCTTACGCTTCGACTTCGACTTCGATGTTTCCGTCGACGTTCCGACCTATCACCGCGGACCTTTTCAACCGCCTTTTGGGCGACAATCCTTTCTCTGCTAAGACTGCGACTTCGGCGTCGTGAAGGTGTCCTTAATTTGTCACCTGCGGCACCAGCGGCCAAACCAGTGGCTGCTCCTGCTACCAAAGCCTCGCTTCTGGTCAAGCTTCGGCTGCGTTTTCGCTCGGGCGATCTTGTGTGTCCATCAAGGAAACTGTCGGCGGGCATGGAGGAAATTTCGGAGGCGTTGTATATTCCACTCCTGGAGCCTACTTCGGTGGGGATCAATGGACTTCCATGTCTCATGATTTCGACCTCAACGGGTCGGCCACTCCGGGAAGTAACATTGGACTCTTCAGTCATGGATCGGAAGGAACTCATACTGATCTCGTCATCGGGGGACAGTGCCTTATCCTCCTTTGAACGGGGCGATAGCTGGATACGCTGGGTATAGGAAGGCCTACGGGTTCCTTTTCTTTCCGTAATCTGGATGTGATCATGAGCAGACTTGCTTCGGTGTTTCGAGGATGGTGTAACTTTTACCCGCACGGATGGCCTTCGAGTTTTGTCTTCTTTTCCGCCTTCGAAATACTCGATTAACAATGACGTCTGAGACTTGTTGTTTGAGGCCAGTTCGCTGTGATTTTCCTTGTTGTGGTTCTTCTTCTTTCGAGTAGCAATGGTGACCGGACTACCATCTTCCGGTAGACTATATCCACTCTTTTCCGTGACTCTTGATTCAACCTCTCCGTTATCGTTTCCGACGGTGCTATCGGTTTCGCTCGTTTCTGTCGGCGCAGGTAGAGGAGGGGCTTTCTCTTTTCGAGTTTCGATACCCATTGTGCTGGCTCCTCACAAAACGAATCGACGATCGGCGGAATGCATCAGCGGGAAGGACAAATAGGGGTATCGAACAGGTGTTTTCTTTAAAACAAAAAAAGAAAGGAAATGCTGATGGTTGTTGAGGGAAAAATGTCGGCGAGGGTGGAGTGAGCAGATCCGCGATAGTGAAATTCAGCCCCGTAGCTCCAGCTCAGGCAGCCCTTTCGTCGGGGTACCAAAGGCGCGATTAAAAGCGACGAAAGATTGGAGTAAATAAAGCATGCAAAGCACACCAATGAACTATCCCAAGATATCTCGAGGATAGTACAAACGGATGAACAAAAGGAGCTTTGTTATTATGGAGTCGTGGAGAGAGAAATACTGCAGAGTGGATGAAGGACTTCGACGTTCAAGTTGTGCGTTGTGCGTTGGCCGTTCTTGTTATGCAGCTTGTCGTCTACTGTGTACACCAATGAAAAAATTAGCTGAGCGGATTGATGTCAGGCAAGTAGGATTTGACCGACCAATGAGAGAAAACAAGCGGGCTATGGCGAAAAGACGGAGACTTCTATTCGTCGGTTCCTAGGGAATTTGGGATATTTGGACGGTTTTCGTCCTTATGCAGCCTTTTTTGATTTTCGCCAGATCCACGATCGATATCAGCGAAGGCAGCAAATAGGCTGGCGCGATTGTCTGCTGGGTGCAGTAAGCTGTATGTACGCATGTAGGTGCGAAGGAGGTGAGGTGTCGAGTACCTGCGCGGATGCTTGGGACCTTGGGACCTTGGGATTTTGGGCAAAACTGGCGACTAACCGGAGAGCTTGGGCCTATCTGGAAGAGTAGACTGGAAGCTATCAATTGCGGGCTACTGGCTACCAACCTTCAGAGGACGAACGACGAACGACGAACGACAAAGACACAGTCACACAACGGCCCGTCAAATCTCATTAAAACCATCTCATTCGCATGCTTCAGTGGCGGGTAAGCGCAGACGGTACTGTGTTCTAACTTCTATCTATCTGTTCGCCTATAACTTCTCCATCGCCATCGAATCGAACCCGGTATGCCCGCTATGTAAGAACCCGAGAAAGGAAGGCGCACGCCCAAGGAACCCTACGATGATACGATTTGTTCAACGACGGAGGAGCAATCACATTTCAACCCCAGCCAACCATCCTCTACAAGCATACCAGCATAAGTTGGAGGAAGCCGAGATAATCTAAAATCTGTTCCATCTGATCGCGCCGAGAGATTGACTCGAAGTGAATACAGTACAGACAGGGCCATCAATCAATCAATCACTCAAACCTTTACTCTCAAGCTTCCCCCTTCCGCGCCGTTTACACCCCAACCACCGCAAATAAAATTTTCGGTGTACCGGTACCCCGTACCTGGAAAAGGAATAACCATTTCTGAAGCACAGCCATCGCCATTGACTGGCACTGGCACACAGTCCAAGTCGAGAAAGCAGGTGGCGCCGTAGGTTCCTCTTTCGTCGGTATGATCGCCCTCGTAACCCACAGATTTCCAGGTATTGGTACGCTTTTCAAGGAACATGCTACCGTACACGGACGCTAGAACAAGCGGTCCCGTAATTATTTTCCTGCCTTTGGGTGCACCAAAACAAACGCCGTTGCCAGGGCGATTCGGTGATTGATAAGAGCTTTTTACCTTTTACTCTAGCGGTTTGAAAGAAAATGGCTGGGGGATGGGAAGCTGTACGAAGAAGGAGGAGGCTCTAGCTCTAGTTCTAGCTCTAGTTCTAGCTCCAAGGTAGCTTTTATGTGAAATAACGCATCATCACTTCTACAGAGGCTATCTGCTCTCATCGGCTTTTCCCTGCGGGTGGCTGGGAAGTGGTTAGGTTGTGCTTAAGTGGCTGTGATTCTATGCAGGTTGTGCATAGATGTAACTCCGTTCCGTTCTGCACTCCTGATATCGGCTCAGACGGAAACTATCTGTTCGCACACCACGTGGAAAGTACGAAGTATTCTTCAACTCAATTGATATCAGTTCGACGTGATAAAGTATCAATTCTTTAGGACGATTACCCCGCGCTAGCCTCACGGATATTTTATGGTTCTTATGTGGACAATTGCGTATCAAATTTCGCTAGGAAAATATGTCTCTTCGAGGGTGGGGCTGTTCATGAACTGCATCGATGACGATGTTAGACTTTCTGCAGACTGTACCTGCTTGCTCTAGGTCATGGTCCCCATCTCTCCATTGTCTAGTTGACCACTGTATGAATAAAATGCATGCTTGTCTGTTTCGAGAATAGGCAAATACTTCGGTCTATCATGCAGCTGTCTCCTTCTCTGATAAGATGTTGAACCAACCCCTGCCTGGAAAATATCCGGCCTTTTGGGCGGACTACGCTCTATAGTAGAGGCAAGATATGCAACAACCACAAAGTTGAGTCTTGCTTTGGATTGGATGACTATGCTTCGCTGTAGTTGCATATGCGATGTGCAACAAAACTGGCTCGTCTTGCAGGATAGTTCCTGAGAGGACTGCATTATCTGCTGTAGCTAGGAGATAGCGGCACTGATAGAGATCGAACATCTTGTATATGGCTTTCTGGGAATTGCGGTCTTCTTTTGTCTTCTTTTGGCTAAGATGTGCAACAAATAAAAAAGTATTACGTCCAATTTCTCTTCATCTGATATACCTTTTGTTGCACATCTATGAAATCACCACATGGGAAAGAGAGATTGTGCTCTCTCGCGTTGGAATAGTATGTCTGCTATCTTCTTGCCTTCACACAGCCAACACTAGATGAATACACATTCGTTCCTCTCCTTGACCAAGTACTACTGGCATGAAGGGTATCTGATATGCTAGTCACCATCTCTTACCCAATGAGACCTTCTAAATTAACGAGGGCTTCCATCCGATGTAGAGGCGCCTTATTCACTACCCTGGGCCTCATCTCATATACATCAGTGTCACCTATGAGAAAGTTTCTGTTGCATATCTCAGAAACCTTATTTGGACTTCACACATCTGAGAAGAGGTCAGGTGTCGTCTGATGTCCTTTGTCGTTGCAACCCATCAACTTCCGTAGATAGAGTGGGTCTGCCCATGGAAAGGTCGAAGAGCGACGACAAGAAAACACGACGCTACTGCAACCGAGGCAGCTGAAGTTATAAAGAAAGGACGAGGCTCGATCATAACTTGTAGTTAAGTCTATTCCAGAGCCGATTGCTCCATTGAAAAGATGTCGATAGCTGTCTACTCGATCCTCGTTTTCTTTCTAGCCAGCATTTAGTCGAACATGCACTCCATTGCTGAACTCCACACTATACTCATTCAATGTCTCTGTTCCTTTAAGGTCTCCGAACACCATAACAGTTACACACTTCATTGGCAGTGATCGCGAGCAATGACAACAAACAGCCTCATCGACAGTATCAAGACACCACTGCCAATAAACCCAATCTACTATTCACTTCTCTCCCCTAGTAAAGACAGAAGAGAAGATGTATGTGACCACCACATTTCTGAACCGTCATGCAGCTCAATTAACGACAACCCGAAACCAAAGAGAGACCACCTGGAACAGGCAAGAAGGTATTATTTATCGATGTGCTACAGTTCACAAGCAGCTCAACGAGTTTATATAGAGCTCAGCTAGCGGCGGGGCTGTGGATGAGAAGACCAAGTGAATATAAACGGGTCACCTGGTTTGAATGAGAGCCAGTCAATGATAGATAGGCGAGCCTGTTTCACCAGTTCACTGTTTATTCACTTCCATGCTACAGCCCCTCCGCACCTTTTTCCTTTCATCGTCGTATCCGTCATCATCTATAAAAACCTCCTCAAGTCCTGGTATTCCTAACTTTCAATCACAAGATGAATAAGAAGAACGTGAAGAAGTACAGAGATCCTCGGAAACAAACGGCAATGGAGCTGGACGAGACGCCAACGAAAAGAGGTGGAAATGACAGCAAGGGGCGAGTTTTGCGTTGATACAGAGGTGCTGAAAAGCAACAAATTGTCAAGTGATAGCGTAGCTGGAAAGTTTGACAGTAATGGCAAAAGCGATCAACAGCGAGATGTATAGGGTATGCGTTTTCTTGTAGGACTTACGGATGAACGACAAGAGAAGGAAGAGTGCTGTGAGGTCACTTACAAATGCTCATGATGCTCACCCTAGCACAAAATCGCCTTATTGTTTCGCGGAGTGAGAGTGTTATGGATCATGATCATGTCCTTCATTACGCCAGCTTTTTATATCACCAGAGAAGATGCAGTGGCTAAGCTTCCGAGGAAGTGAATTGGAGCAAGGAGTGAGGCTTTGATGTGTGGAGCTTGGCAGAGTGAATAGGAGATACCCTGGGAAAAGGTGTAAACTATGATTCATCGTATGATAGGTCGTACCTGTTTCCAAACCCGTTACACGGCTGATGTGTTGCTGCTAATGTGCCGGGGAGGAATGTGTGTTGTGGATAAGAGTGCTACTTGAGAACTTTCTGTGTCGAGTATCAGATAACATTGGACTTTCGAGATACCTCATCTGAAAGAAATATAAAAGTCAAAGCGTAGCTCCATGATTTATGCGACTAGCACGTTGATTCCACCGTGGGAGTAGATTGCACGGAATATATTTATGTATTTATGCTAATATACAAATCACCCTCTCCCCCAAAGCTTCATCTACAACTTCGAACCCACCAAACTCCCTCCATCTAACGCAATCGTCGCACCATTAACATACGCACCCGCTCTCGACGCCAAAAACATACACGCACCCGCAACATCCTCCGGGGAGCCGATCCTCCCCAACGGAATCCCCTTCACGATCTCATCTCCCATAGTCTTCAGCGTCGCCGCCATCATCTTACTCTCAAACGGACCGCACGCCAGCACATTACTCGTAATATTCCTCTTCCCCAAATGATTCGCCAGCACCCTACTCAACTGATGCAGACCCGCTTTCGACGCCGAGTATGAGAACGTTTCGAGCGAAGGCACGCGGATTCCGTCTACAGAGCCGATGTTGATGATGCGGGCGGGGTCGCTAGGTGTGGATGCAGCTTCCATGAGAGGAGTGAGCGCTTGGGTGAGGGTGAAGACTCGGGTGAGGTTTAGAGTGAGCACGCGCGTCCATGCCGACTCGGGGAATTCGGCGTAGGGGGCGCCCCAATTCGAGCCGGAGTTATTGACGAGGATGTGCAGTTTGGATTCCTTTTTGGAGAGCTCGTCGACCATGCGTTTGCAGTCTTCGAGTTTGTAGAAGTCGGCGGGGATGGCGTGCGCGGTGCCTTTGCCTGTGAGGTGAGGGGCGGGGTTAGCTATTGGTTGAGAGGGAGAGGTGAGAGTGGAGGGGTTGGAAGGGGGGTATA
>LLKJ01001601.1:0-13429 GCA_002242865.1 Clarireedia sp. CPB17 | reverse complement strand
GGGTTACTCCTTGTGCGGCGTGAAGAAGTTGGTGGTATGGTGGTGGTGGGAGGAGGGAGGGTGGTAGGGAGGGAGTTCAGGGAGTTACTTTCCTGTTTGGGGTGAAGGGATGGATGGTGGACGGTATATGTGTAAGTGTAAGAGGCAGAGAAAATTGCTGTCGGAAGAGTTTGCTTCGATGGTAGAGATATACCAATGAAGAGGAGATAGCTCCTATGAGTATTCGTAACTGCATCTCGCAATTACATATCTTCTCACTCACGACCCTCAAAAGCAGACCAAAAACCAACACTGTACCACACTCACTCCCCAAAAACGCAAAAGAAGGATCAGCGAATCTTCCATTCCACACCCGTCTGTGACATGTAGTAGTGCGTTACAGAAACCCCCGCCAAAAGCGGAAACAGACACACAAACACGATACTACTGCTACTAGAACCGTAGTACGTCGAAGGCGAAAGAAAAAAAACCTGGAATGGATGCAAAAAGATGAAACGTCGGTGGAATGTATGACGCGACGAGAACACTTACTTGGTTGTATCAGTGGAGTCGCGAAGGAATGATCTTATTGAGCTGGATGGTTCAGATATTTGTAAGATTAGAGTAGGAGGTACTTGGGAGGAAGTATCTATCTCTCGTCGTCTCTGCCGATATAGAAGTAGATCTGTACTTCCTTCGTATATTGACATTTTGACAAGTTTTGCGGTTAAGATTATGTTTGTGCGTTCGTATTATAGTTCCGGCTGTGTTTGCACCAGAAGAGAAGAGAAGGGATGCTGGCGCTGATAGGAAGTCTATCTAGGTTCTAGTGAGGATTAAGGTTGGACGTGAGTAAAGGGTTTACAGCTAGAATCGAACTGAATCGCGAAGCTTTGTGTTTGTTTACTAGGGCCGGCGGGCTACTTTGGTTTCTCTGTGCGCATGAAGGGTTTGATGATCTTGGGTATAGTTGTGCTGTTATCGATGAGGATGAAAGATCTCTTTGCCTCCACCCTCACATCACTGACACCGTCGTATCAAGCCTCCCCTAACTCCAAAGTCCTTCACCAGGAGGTGCACTATTAGGCTTATAAGACATAGTATTATGTCTCCTATCTTAAAGACACAATATATATCTCCTAGTAATATCATATACCCGCGAATATACGACCTGAAAGAGACAGCGATTTTATAATACGTTGCTAAATGATGTGGACTGAATTGCGGGTGCTTCTTCCCGTAAGGTTACTCACTTACCGACCGCACGTTCCGCACGCGACGGGATTCCGTGAGTGCATGGCCCATTCGATATCCTCTCAACCACAAGCAGAAACCGCAATGAAAATCCCACTCTCCTCACACCGACACCCAGACCCTATTCTGCCCACGAACATCACAAACGAAGCTCTCAGATATCAATAATGAAAAATAAGGTTAAGTCAGATACTTGCTCATTTAGCGACGAACTCCGTTCTGTAGCTAGTAGATACGGACATCGACATTTACGGACTGCGGCGTAGTATGTATTATTAGGAACCGACTACGACGCAAAGGGTGTAGATGAGAACCAATGCCGTTAGCACTAGTGCGGTGGGTGTTTTAGCCCGGTGATGGTGAGATGTCTAGTTGAGATGTGAGATCTGGCGGTTAGATACAGTACAGGATCATCTGGGTGCGCACGCAAACGAGATTTCTAGAGCCAAGTTAAGTTGCCGCTACGGAGAGGTGTGATGCGTAATGGAGTGAGGGCGAGGACTTTTAGATCGGCGAGGAAAACAGTCTACCAGTCGACGGATCCTTTTTTCCTTCGCTCTTAGTTTCAGTAGTAGTGGATTCTGCTCTGCGTAGCTCGAACTTATCACTGTATCTGCGGAGTAGGAAAAGAGCCACGGCACGGTCAGATCCTAGTCTACCTAGATATTCGGTAGCTACCGAGTATGAACTTTTGAAGATATTTATCGATGGATCGTCCATCATCTGAGCAGAACCGGTGCAATCCAAAGTACACCCGCGGACCCTTATGAAGCGTGGGAAGCGTATGCTTCCAACCGTGGAAAAGATCAGGCAGTACCGAATGGTGGCTCATCATTCAATATATTTATTTTCGACCTGACCTAATGCGACTGTGCAGGGTGCATGCAGCTTGCATAATAAAAGCAGCCGTCACTTTGGGGTAAATAGCTGCCACCTTATGCAGCATCCACCCAAAAGTTCGCATGAAAGGTGGGCTCAGCTCATTCGGCCCATAGTTGAATTGTTGAAGCCATCCCCGTAATCCCCATTGTGAACAATCACAATGACTGTAACAATAACAATCAGTTTGTACCTGTACATCTCAAACAATGTGTCTCTCAGCCCAGTTGCCTGGCCATTGGCGGCCTATGACACGAACCATAATGCGCAGGAAGTAGAACTTTGTCGTAAGTGTTTCTCTTCGCCGCCTCCATTCTCCCTCCGTCTGTCATCTTTCATCTTTTCGGATTCTTGTGAGGGAGAGAAAAGAAGAAGCCGACGAATGAGATTGACCTCTCGCGATCCATGCTCATAAGTTGTCCACAAATGAGCCTGATGTCTTCTTCGGATATTAAAGTGTCATTCAAGGCTTTTCCCCCAAACACGCTAAGCAGAAATGATTCGATTCAATTGGATGGTCTGAGTGCCCTTTCCCACTCTGGACAGTATCCGGAGTAAAAATGACAAGATATTGGCTTCAGGCAAAAGGTGCAGGATCCTTGAAGAGCGCGTGTACTCTTGATTGCGGATGTTGAACCCGATGGTATACTATACCTCTGTATATGAAAGTGGGAAGCTGCGATGCTTGGGACTCTTGGGAGGGCGGAAAGTGGAAGTCGAGAGATGTTCTAGAGTGGAGTGGAGAAAGAAACAAAACGGTAAAGAGGAAGCTGAGAAGAGAAAAGAGAGAAGCGACGATGAAATAAAGCCGGGGAGATGAGATATGTTTGATGCACCAGATGTGATATTTTATGCAAAACCGATGATTTCTTGCCTTAGGCCAGAAGTTTTAATAGAGAAAATAGGCAGCTCAGAAGTAGACTCATTGATTCTCCTTTTCCAACCTTGGGATGGGATTTGGTCCGACTGTGCACTTCGTATGTATTCATCCTTTTGGTGTAGCGGTACATACAAACTACAGATGATCACTAGACACAGACACAGACACCCGCCGTTTGAGTATTTGTGACTCTGTCTGTGATTTGTGCTGTGTCCTTCTGCTCTTGTGAAAAGCACGCGCGCACGCACGGCACAGTACAGTAATACATACATCTAACGAACATCTCCCGTCAAGTTCCTCCGAGTTGCCAAACTTCCATTTGCTAATCCTTCCCAAAAGCTTCCGTGCCCCTGGCGCTGTTCCTGGTTGAGACTTGAGTAAACGGAGGTTCCCCTTCTTCCCCTACTTCTACCAGTACGATTTTAGTATTAGACCAACTCCAGTCTGGCCTCCTCCTCCCTGGCCCGCACGCCGCGTTCCACAATTAATACCCAGCATTCATTGTACTTGGGTGTGCCCAGTGCCCTCTCTGCTCACTGTCCACTACTCATTGCCAACCTGCAGGACAAAAGGTAGTTCAAGGCTCCAAGGCCTTCCAGGGTTCCTACAATCGAGACAAGGCCGCTTCAATTTCGCTCAATTTCCACCTTCCAGTCCACCTCTTTTCTCCCACCGATCGTCCCTTTAATCCTTCCTTACCTCCGACCTCTCACCTCTCACCTCTTACCTCACTCACGCACACCTCGCCTCGCCTCTCACCTCATCCTCCTCTACTCTCTCCTTCAACCTTTCGACGTCGCCCAGGAAAGAACACAACAAGACAATTACAATTCGATCAACGATCGCATAGCGCCTGGACGGTCGATTGCCAACACCCTCAATTGCGAAAGCCTCCGGAGGCTTCTGGATAATGGTCGCTCGTTGTTGAAGTGGTTCGATCTGAAGTTGAAGTTGTGAAAGGAGGGACATCCATCCAACCGCGAAATCTATCTCGACGAATTTTCGTCACGACACTCCTTTGAGAATCGCCATCTAAGTCATCGTTGACTGTTACATTAATTGGAAGAAGTGAGTCGCGATTTTTTTGTAGGAATTAGGAATTATTTCAGAGGGTTTTGGGTGTTGCGGGTTTTCGAAATGGTTGCGACAAACTCATTCGTCTGGCCGACCTACCCATCCGTCTGATCATACGAAGGAGATCTATGTTGATCATTCATGCGATCTCTCCAAGTTGACGTACTAATTTTTCTTCTATTAACAGATTCACATCCATTGGCATTTTTGTCAAGTACACTCGTTAATATCCATTGCCCTGACAGTCAGTCTCCATCTTTGAGCAACGGCGGTGGCTCCCATTATCGCCGCCATCGCATCCAACGACTTTCATCCCAGCGTTGGGCGTTAACTAACCTCACTTCAGATCGAAATAACGCTTTCACCCCGAAATCTTTTCACCATTTAATATCTCAATAATACAGTCTGAATTGAGATCTCTTTTGCAGTTATGCATACACCTTCGCTTTTCGTAGCCTCCGTGGCTCTACTTTCCTCGTTTACTCTTGCGGACTCTGAACGGCCGAAATATTATTTCCCCCGAGAGATCAAGCGACAAATTACGAACTCAACAACTACAAGTCAATCGTCAATTGAGACGACTACCAATGCAGAATCCGCCATTACATCTTTACACTCCTCGACGGGGCGCTCACTTAGCGACATCTGGAACTCTCTAACCACCAGCACAGATATCTTCAAACTGCCGCAGGATTCCACAAGTAACGACCCAGTCTCGAGCCACAGTTCATTCGATCCATCCCTCTTATCCACGGGAACCGCTGCTCTCACCCCTAGCAGCACCGCGGCTATTGTTAGTTCTGTCTCGTCAGCAAATCAAGTTACATCCGTCATTATCGAAAGCACCGTAGTGGTTGGGACAGGATCGAGTACGGCCCAGGTTGTTCAGCCGACGACAACTTCAACTTCAATTGCATCATTGCCAAGCCCATCACAAATCAGCGTTGTGTCAACAGCGGTAACGGCCCCTTCGAGCGCAGTTCCGTCCAGTGCTATTCAAAGTTCAGTTCAAAGTTCAGTTGCCGGAGTTTCAGGGGTTTCTACTGGTTCAGCGCCGAGCTCATCGCAAACCAGCGTTTCTTCGCCAGAGGTCTCATCAGTAGCAAGTTCCGTCGTTTCTAGTGTCGCTCAAAGCTCCGTTCTTGGTGTATCGGGAGCTTCTACCGGATCGACGCAAAGCACTCAGGTTAGCGCGGCAGCTCCGTCTTCAGTTATTACTTCAAGGTCCTCGGTTGCAAGCTCCGTCCAATCCACGGTTGATGGAATTTCTGGCGCATCGACTGGCACCGCCCCTGTTATCGTACCAAGTTCCTCTCCGAGCAGCGTTTTAAGCGCAGCTCCCACGGCCGTAGTTACCTCAGCCGCGTCCAGCGCTTCTTCTAGCTCATTTATTCTTGTCGGGGTCTCGGGAGTATCAACTGGAACAGCTGCTAGTGTTGTGTCCGTACCAAGTAGTTCTGCCGCCGCGAGTTCCACTCTTGCTGGAATTTCTGGGGCTTCAACCGGAATTCCTCCAAGCTCTACCGCTATCGCTAGCTCGAGCCCGGCTGATGGGATCTCGGGAGCATCCACAGGAACCGCACCGGCCGTTTCCAGCGCACCCTCCTCGAGCTCTTTCGTTCTGGTGGGTGTATCAGATGCATCCACTGCTATCGCTCCACTCTCCCCGATCCTATCTATCCTCACATCCGCCGCAAGCTCCGTTGTATCAGGTCTGACAGGTGCATCGACCGGAATTGCTCCAACTTCGGTTGCGACTAGCGTGGCTGAGAGTTCGTCGCCAAGCCCAAGCGCCGCTGGCGTATCCGGGCCAGCTACTGGAAGCTCGCCAGCCTCAGTCGAAACTAGTTCTGTGGAAATCTCATCGCCTAGCCCAAGCTCGACGATTGCAAGTTCAGCAGTCGGAACTGGATCTGCTCAAAGCACTTTTGTTGCCCCATCATCGGTCTCATCGGCTGCAAGCTCATCAAGCCCAAACCTTTTGGAGCCAATTATCGGCTCTACAGGCTTGATTCCATCGATCGTTATTCTTCCCACCGTTTCCTCGGATTCTGCATCCGAAAGTGCCTCTGTAACATCCGCTGCTGCCTCATCCTCCCCCAGTGGAATCACCTTCGGCCCTGGTGGAGTTTTGACTGGATCTAGCACAGTTATCCCAGCCGCATCTAACACTGATGGATCAGTTGTGTCGGTGCCCACTTCTGGTGTATCATTCTCCGGCAGTGCAGCTTCGACCGCACCTGCATCTGATGCCGCCACTAGTTCTTCTGGTCTTTTGGCACCTATTGGAAGTTTACTCGGTGGTCTCACCTCGGGTGTTGGTACTGTGGTTTCTCAAGTTACAAGTGCTATTTTGCCTTCTGAGACTTCTCTTCTAAGCACCGATTCTGGCATCACTGGTCCAGCTACTGGCGTCTCTTCTCCATCAAGCATCGTCTCTGGAGTAAGTGGTACATCCACCGGTGTTCCATCGTCCACAATTCCAGCCGGTATTTCCGGAGTTTCCACCGGTGCATCCGCAGCCTCGACAGATATACTTTCGTCTCTCCTTGGTGGTGTATCATCTGTTATCTCTGGGGTTACTGGACCCTCTACCGGCGTTCAGTCCTCCACGATTCCCGCTGGAATTACTGGAGTTTCCACCGGTGCATCCGCAGCCCCGACAGATGTGCTTTCGTCTCTTCTTGGTGGTGTATCATCCGTTATCTCTGGGGTTACTGGGCCCTCTACCGGCGTTCTACCCTCCACAGCCTCGACAGATGTGCTTTCGTCTCTTCTTGGTGGTGTATCGTCCGTTATCTCTGGGGTTACTGGACCCTCTACCGGCGTTCCGTCCTCCACGATTCCCGCCGGTATTACTGGAGTCTCCACTGGAGCATCCGCATCTTCAACCGATTTGCTCTCATCTCTCCTTGGTGGTGTCTCTTCTGTCGTCTCGGGGGTTACATCAGATCTTGGTTCCGTAACCTCGGATCTTCTTCCAACCTCCGCTAGTGGTACAGATGCAAGTGCCACACCTACCAGCGTTAGTGGCTCTGTCCCAGCTTCTGTCACATCAGGGAGCTCTTCGGACTTGCTCTCGTCTCTCCTTGGATCAGTCACATCTGGTCTCGGATCTGTCACAAGTGACCTTGGCTCTGTTACTTCGGATCTATTGCCAACATCGACTGCTGGTATCACCGGCCCAGGTACTGGCCTCAGTGCTACCGGCACGGGAATTTCTAGTGCGCCATCTGCAGATTCATCATCTGGCCTTCTGTCAGGTTTGACTTCTATTCTCGGATCTGCCACATCGAATCTTGGATCATTAACTTCAGGTCTTTCGGCTACGGCAACCTCGGGTGTTTCAGCATCCTCGACTGCTGGCATTACTGGCCCAGCTTCCACTGGCTTATTGTCTGGTGTCTCCTCAATCCTTTCTTCGCTTTTGGGCTCTAGCACTGACCTTCCATCGGCAAGTGGAACCGCGGCTTCCTCCACTGATCTTCTCTCATCAGTCCTTTCTGGTGTCACTTCAGTTATTGGATCCGCGACCTCTGGTGCTTTGCCAACCGTCACATCCATTCCTAGCGGCACTGGTGTATCTTCAGTCGTCTCCGTTTCGGAAGGTAGCTCGTCTACTCCGTTCGGCTCAAGCTCTACTGCTACAACAAACTTGGTTAGCATTATTTCCAGTATTCTTGGATCCAGCAGCAGCGATGTTGCCTCTGCCACAACCACCAGCGGTGCGTCCAGCTTGCCAACATCTGTTCCTTTGGGAACTGGCGTCACCTCAAGCACCAGCATTAGCCTTGGCAGTTCGTTGACCACATCTGGATCGTCTATATTCCCGACATCTGGCACTACAGCTAGCGGCAACCACACTTCAGGTATTGAGACTTCCACCGGCATTTCGAGTATACTCAGCTCCATTTCGGGCACTGGCGTGTCATCCACTCTTACCTCAGGAACTGGAGTCGTTACTTCGCCAACGATTTCTTCGTCTCTGTCAATTACTAGCGGCTCTTCTACGAATGGCTCAGCTACGGTAACTAGTATTTCATCAGGCTCATCAGGCTCATCAAGTGTCGGCAGTTCTGGCTCGGCCACGTCCCTTAGCTCCACTGGGACTGGGGTATCATCCACAGGAATAACTGTTTCATCTGTATCCGCATCCGTTAAATCAAGTAGCTCGGCCACTACAGCACCGATTACTTCCCCTGCCTCCGTAACTACTACCCCACAAACATCCGTGGCCTCAATTACTTCTCAGCCTTCAGAGACTAGTGCACCACTTACTATCTACCCAACGGCAACCAACAATGCTACCTCCATGTGGCTTCCTCAGACAATTATCGCCCAATCATCCAATACAGTTCAATCCACACCAACAAACACTGCCCTTGCCACGACATTGCCTAAAGTTATTACTCCTGGTGGATCGGTTCCCACTCAACCTGAAAATTCCACACTTATCCAAGTTGGTTTCACTTTCCCACTCAACTATGCATTCGTCGTTGCAAACCCTCTTTCATCTGCGCAAATCTTCCAATACCTTCCTGTTGGTATCTCGGCTGGATTAGGAATTAGACAAGACCAGTGTATCATGCACAGTCTCATTCCCTACAACACACAGTCTCAGATGGATTTCATCACCACCTTGGCGCTTCTATACATCCCGACTAACGATGTTAATACTCTTGGGCTTGATTTACACACCCCCACTGCCAAGATTTACAACCACGATGATCAGTCCGTCAACACTCTTATTAGCTACATCAATCCCTCTATCCCGCTTACACCCGGATCTACTCTTGAGGGTTCTTCGGGTACTGGAACCGGCAGTGGGTCAGGAGCAGCTTCTAGCAGCTCCTCCGGAAATAGTGGTGTTTTCAACACCGACGCACAAAACACATCGCCAAAGGTCAAGAGCACTACAGCTGGTATTGTCGTGGGTGCTGCAGGTGCTGCCGCAGCATATGGTGCAGCAATGTTCTTCATTGCTCGTAGATACAAGAAACGCAAGCTCAGTCATCGACGATCAAACTCAATGATGACACCTTCCGAGATGAGACAGTCTGGTGCTTTCACTGGTGGTGGAGCGTACATGTCTGGTGGCCGAATGACTCCTGGGAATGATAGAAATAGTCGGGGCAGTGGAAGAAGTGGAGGCAACTCAGCTCGAACCCAGCAAATTTCAGCACCAATGATGGCCGAGAACTCATTGGGCTGGAACTGAGTGTGTCATTCGTCTTAAGAGTTCTCGAGCATTATATACTTAGCACATTTGCATGCATATCTACCTTTACTTCATTGTATCATACAATCCAAACACTCAGCAGCGATGTCTGAACTTGAGCATCGGGCTCACATTTCCTTTGGTCTCAATCAATTTGGCGTTGGGTATCGTCATTATACCTCCTTCCTGCATCACATAAGAATCTTTGCCACCATTTTCGGTCTAGATTTGTTGCGGAGGCTTTTCATTTCTTCAAGTTGAGGGAGGATAAAATTTTTGGGGGGAAGAAAGTAGAGGAAGAAGAAGAGAAGACTCGAACGGCGAGACGGGGGAGAACTTTGTGTATATTTACGATCCTACGAACGCGGATTCATTTCAAAAGTCTAAACTAAGAGAGTGGTAGCTGCAGATGATGAATTTTGAGGTGATATTTGTTTTTATTTTATGTATTTTGCTTTCTATGAAAAGCAAAAGTAATGTGTAGAGAGAACGAGATCTGAACTGTATACGAATGAGGAATAACTTCTTTTTCTTTTAACAAATGGCCTTCTAGAACTGTGAATTGGCCCAGTGTATCTATATAAGGTGTTGTCCTTTACGTTCTAGACAAGTGAGTTGCAGAGAACTGGAGAACTGGAGAACTGGAGAACTGGAGAACTGGCCGTGAACCATGCAGGAGTAGCGGTAAAGAGTACATTTTGTTTGCAGTGTCCACCTTAAGCCGGCCCTGCCGACTCCATAACAACGCTTTGAACTCAGGTACGTACCAGAATGTCGGATTTGACATTTCATAAACGTTCATAAATATCAACTGGATAGGATAGAAAGAAGTTGATCTATCAATTGATTACAATATCATCAAGCAAACGCAGCCGCGGATGCTAATAAAAGGTACTTTGTTTGTGAACCCAGCCTCGTAATTACGCGACCCCAACCCCGTTGCCGTGGCAATACTGCTCCCGCCTCCGATATTCGTGACGATACACAGCAGGCTATGGATGAAAAAAATTGGGGACTGTCTGCCAGCCTCCACAGGTTCTTGCGGATTCCAATTGTCTAAGATTCACAACCATATACATTCATTTTGTACAGGAAAAGCAATATCTGAGACTTGCGATAGTTCTCCAGATCTCGAAAATCTACTGAACGATTTCTATCTAACAAATTGTTGTCGATATTTATCATATACTCACCACTCCTATGGGAAAGTAAACAGATCGCATTCCTACCGACCCGACAGAGGCGCATTTTAGTCGCATTCTGCAAAACATCAATATACTCAAAATGGACCGTTCCAATACTCCCTCGATGCCTCCGATGTATTCAGAAACATATCCGGATGAATATGATCAAACCCCCGCAGGGCAGAATGAACACAGCTCTCAAATCCGTTTGTTGACATCCTACGATGATGATCTGGACTCCCGCCCGTATGTATCACAGCTCGTTCCGAAAGCTCTCGTTTTACCTCCTAGGACTTCCAAAGAGATGTCGACTCCAGGGTCTCTGGCATCCCCCAAGAAAAAGGAGCAATCCATCTCACCTCGCAAGTTGCAGAAGTCTGAGAAGAATATACCCACTATGGATGGCCCAAAAGACATCGCGCATCTATTGCCGGTTCTTCCAGATGGACCCTCCCGAAGAAGATCTCTTAGATTTCCTAACAAACCTCTTTCATCTTCTCTTAAATCTCCGTTGGATAATCAAGCAAGCTCACACACAGCCAAACACAGTCCTCTTAGTCACCGCATGTCCTATCAAGCTTCTGTTATGTCCTTAGATTCTCTTGACAGACCGTCAACGATATTCGATAACGCGCCAGACCTTCCACCACCGGAAAATACATATCGCCCGTATTCCCCACTACAGGAATATTCTCCCATGGGCCGAGCCTCTCCAACCCGAACTTGGTCGCCGGGAAGAGATTCCGGAGAATACAATAGACCACCTCCCGTGGGCCTGCACTACGAACCACCAGACCTTGACGGAAGCCCAAGACCCGGAACTCCCTCGACTGCTTACGGTGGGAGCCCAAGACGACCTTTACCTGCTGCCCCTCACTTCGCCCCACCAGGGGGCCCTCGAAACCACGCATTCGCAGACGACGCTACGATTTCAATTCCTCTTGAGCACGACCATCACGATTTCGACGAAGACGACGAGGATCCGTTTAGTCCTGAAAAAGACGATCTCCGAGCAAGTATGAGATCAAGAGAGTCATATTCAACATTCACAGACGATATGAGTAGGCAAGATTATGAACATTACGGCCCTGCGCCAGATGGAAAGCAGGAACGAAGAGGAGCTCGACAAGCTCAGATGACGAAACGAGAAGTTAAGCTTATCAACGGAGAGCTTATTCTGGAATGTAAAATTCCTACCATTCTTTACAGTTTCTTACCTCGAAGAGATGAGGTCGAATTCACGCATATGCGATACACAGCCGTTACATGCGATCCAGACGACTTCGTTGCTAAAGGTTATAAATTACGTCAAAACATGGGAGCTACTGCTAGAGAGACGGAGCTCTTCATATGTATCACTATGTACAACGAAACCGAGATCGATTTCACGAGAACTATGCACGCAGTCATGAAAAATATCTCTCATTTCTGCTCAAGATCAAAGTCTAGGACTTGGGGAGAGAACGGTTGGCAAAAGATTGTCGTTGCCATTATCTCTGACGGAAGACAAAAGATCCATCCACGGACACTCGATGCGCTTGCAGCAATGGGTGTTTACCAGGACGGTATCGCTAAGAACTTGGTCAATGGTCGAGAAGTGCAAGCTCATGTTTATGAATACACTACTCAAGTATCTCTGGACTCGGACCTCAAGTTCAAGGGTGCCGAAAAGGGCATTGTTCCTTGTCAGATGCTCTTCTGTCTCAAGGAGAAGAACGCCAAAAAGCTCAACTCACATCGTTGGTTCTTCAATGCCTTTGGTAGAGCCCTCACACCAAACATCTGCATTATGTTGGATGTGGGTACGAAACCTGGGGGTAATTCCTTGTATCATTTGTGGAAAGCTTTCGATACAGACTCCAATGTCGCAGGTGCTTGTGGAGAGATTAAAGCCATGAAAGGAAAAGGGTGGCTCGGTCTTCTCAACCCATTGGTCGCTTCTCAGAATTTCGAATACAAGATGTCGAATATTCTCGATAAACCTATTGAGAGTGTATTTGGATACATTACTGTCCTCCCGGGTGCGCTGAGTGCCTACAGATATCACGCTCTTCAGAATGATCATACTGGCCATGGACCACTTAGTCAATATTTCAAGGGAGAGACTTTACATGGTCAGAATGCGGATGTCTTCACGGCAAACATGTACTTGGCTGAGGATCGTATTCTTTGTTGGGAGTTGGTTGCGAAGCGAGATGAACGATGGGTTTTGAAATATGTGAAGGGTTGCACTGGAGAAACTGATGTTCCTGGTAAGTTGTCGACGGTGATTATATTTTTGTGGCTTGACCAACTAATCCTTTCGTAGATACTGTTCCTGAATTCGTATCTCAACGTAGACGATGGCTTAACGGTGCTTTCTTCGCAGCCGTATACTCACTGGCTCATTTCAGACAGATCTGGCACACAGATCATACCATCGGACGAAAAATCCTCCTTCATATCGAATTCATCTACCAATTCATTCAACTCATGTTCACCTATTTCTCACTTGCCAACTTCTACCTAACCTTCTTCTTCATTGCCGGTTCATTATCCGAAGAAAAGATGGATCCATTCGGCCATAACATCGGAAAATACATCTTCTTCGTCCTCAAATACGTCTGCATCCTCATAACCGCCACGCAATTCATCCTCTCCATGGGTAACCGGCCTCAAGGCGCGCGTAAACTCTACTTTAGTTCCATGATCATCTACTCCGTAATCATGATCTACACGCTCTTCGCCACCATCTACATCGTCTACCGCGAAATCCACGACAACGCGTCGTCCCTCGAACTCGGCAACAACCTCTTCACCAACCTCATCGTCTCCCTCGCCTCCACCCTCGGCCTCTACTTCCTCATGTCCTTCCTGTACCTCGATCCCTGGCACATGTTCACGTCCTCGGGCTCCTACTTCGCTCTCCTCCCCGCCTACATCTGCACGCTCCAAGTCTACGCCTTCTGCAACACCCACGAC
>LLKJ01000152.1:0-22956 GCA_002242865.1 Clarireedia sp. CPB17 | reverse complement strand
CCTGCAAACGCCGCTGCCGGGCTGCCACCACCACCTCCGCCAGCAAATGGTACTGTGCCGCCACCACCTCCGCCGGCAAATGGTACCATACCTTCACCTCCAGCCAAGAGTCAGAATTCACAAGTCCTTGGAGGAGTGGATGGAATCAATAGTGTTTCTGAGAACATAGTCGGCCAGCAGGATGGTATGGAAGGAAACATTCCCAATAATCAAGATCTCGCCGCGAAACAGAATGGAACGGCGGACGCTGCACCACCAAGCTCCGCAGCTACTCCAGCAGGGCCCAAAGGCAATGGCCCAGACGGTCAAGGTCCACCAGGTCAGGCAAAGAAACCGGCGCCTTCCGGAAAACCTATCCCAAACGCAGGAACTAACTCTACCACTCCTGCCCAAGGACCAAAAGACATAACTCCGCCAGGTCAAGCAAGGAAACCAGCACCATCAGGAAAACCCATTCCAAACGCAGGAGCCAACTCTACCACTCCCGCTAAAGGACCAAAAGGCACAGCTACGCCAGGCAAGGCAAAGCCAAAACCTTCAGCAGGACCCGCACCCAATCTAGCAGCAAATGCAACCACTCCTGCGGCAGGTAAAGGCCCGGATGGTCAGGGCCCTCCAGGTCAGAAGAACGTACCGATGCCTTCCACCGGCCCTGTGCCAAACGCAGCTCAATTGCCAGCACCAAGTCCACCGGCAGCTGCACCTAGCCCTCCGCCTGCTCCAGCGAATCCGCCACAAGGGCAACAGGCTCAAGGAAAGGCTCCCCCTGCGCCACAGAATGTAACTGCTGCTGCAAGTCCACCGGCAAGTCCACCGGCTGCCCCTGCACAGAGTCCACCAGCAAGCCCGCCCAGCCCTCCAGCAGCTCCTCAGAATGCCGCTCAAGCACCTCCAAAACCTGCGCCTGCTGCTCCGGCAGGGAAACCGGCCAGCCCTCCAGCAGCTCCCCAGAACGCCGCTCAAGCACCTCCACCAACTACGAACGGCGCTCCGCAAGGACCACAAGCAAAAGGACCTAATGGTCAAGGTCCTCCGGGTCAGCAAGCTAAACCGGGTCAGAAGTAAATGGGATGGATAGATTTGGGGATGACAATGAGAAAGCTGAGTGTTATGAATGAGACGGCTTCCGGCTCTTAGACATAGACTGTGCTATACTTGCCGGTTGTGCGATGGGGTAGGAATAGCTAAAAGGCAGCCATCTTGCTGGGCAGATGGTTCTGCACTTTTTAAGACGGTCTTTTAGAATCTTTCTTTTGATGCAATCATATTCTTATATCATATCTGTGCCCCTCATGAACATGAAATCTAGCATCGAGATATCCTAGAAATTTATTCCTCTCAACGCTTCCACAGTATCATATCTCTAACTTACGGCACACCCTTCCCCTCCCTCGTCGCCTTCGCCAACTCGCTTTGCGCCTTATCATCCGCATATCTCTTGTAAATCGGCAGATAATGCTCCCTCTCACTCATACTCATCTTGACGCTTTCTCTCTCCTCGATCGCTTTTGCCCATTTCTGCCACCGTTCTCTCTTATCACCCAATTCTTCGATTCCTAGCCCGCCTTTGAATTCATCGAATACCCAGAGTCGCACGGCCCATGGTGCGAGGCAGAAATCGATGAGAGACGGCTCGGAACCGTTGAAATACGGACCGGCGGCGTCCATTTCGGTTGTGAACGACTTGAGGTGCGAGAGGAACTGAGAGCGATGTTCGGAGAGTGTGGGGTCGTTGGGGGAGGTGGGTTGGTATTGGAGGAAGCGGTGGTAGGCGGGGATGATGCGGGAAGTTATGAAGTCCATCCCTGAAGGGTTTGTCAGTCCATGTTTTACATTCCTATCTTCAAGCCGTCAAAGGAATTCCATACATATCCTCATCCTGGCTTTCTCGAAAGGCTCTCGAGGAAGTAGACGGGGCCAATGTGAGGGATATGCATCTTCGAGGAATTCGCAGATCACATTACTCTCGTAGAGGGCCTTTCCTTCATATGCGAGTGTTGGGACGAGTCCTCGAGGGTTGAGCTTTAGGAGAGACTCGGGTTTGTGGTAGGGGTTTACTTCGACGTATTGGAAGGGGATTTTTTTCTCGAGAAGGACGAGGACGACGCGCTGGACGAACGGACAGAACTGTTTGGGTGTGAGTTTATATTCTGTATACAGAAGAGAACATAGGAGCTCGCTCGTCCGGTCAGACGGTCATGGCTTGTTGCCCATTTCACTTGAATGCGCTGCTCTTTATACAATAAAGATACAAATTATCGAGGGAATGTGAATGTTCGAATGACACGAAGCAGACGAATGAGAGGGTCGGTAAATCTTGATATGCCAGCCAGCTATACCAGACAAAGAGGAGAAGTCACATTCTATAGCGAGTAAAGGCCGAATTCGTACCAACAAAGCTTACTGGTACTTCAGAGCCTGTTTGATGAAATCCAGACAGCCAGAAGCTATATGCTGAACGGTAACTTCTCACCATCAACCGGGACATTGGACCTACAATGCTCTCCTGAAGCTGATTAAGCCAAGATGAATAAAACCAATAGACTTACCCATCCACTATATAGCTTCACAGGCTCCTCCTTTGAATGCTCTTCGACCATTTTGGCCGCGAGACCAGTCGCATGTGGATGGAGGTCGGCGTCGGGATGAGATGAGCTCATGATGAAATTGGAGATTGAGAATCGATGAAGCAAATGAATAAAGGGTTGCTTTCGATGAAATGAATCGATAGAAATTACCTACAAGATATCATACGTAGTACGTAGTAACCTCTGTACCGGTATTTGTACTTCCTGGTTTAGTGGCTGAATTGGGTAGTTGATTGAGTTCCCAAAAATGACGAAATTGTTGAACGCGGGGACTAATCGCGCTGCAACTCTGTGACTGTGTTTGAGTGTAGTCATCAGCAAACCTCTCGAGATGCATGTAAACATCTCCGTACGAGATACAAATAAACGACAGAGAGAAAAAGAAAGAGGAAGAGGTGGAGTGGAATATAGCAAAGTACGCACAATATAAAAAATCTCATGCCACATCATCTTCTGAAACCAACTCCCTTGTCCAGCTGAAGTAAATCGTGCTTCTATCGAAGAAAGAGGCCAATTGTGGCTGAATCACTGACTGGCTGATCTTTTTTGGCGGGGCACAGCCGCTTTGTCTTGTCCAACGACATCACACCCAACCCAATATTTTCAACCCAATATTTTCTCCTCTCCCTTATTTATTGCTCGAATTCTTGAGTGAGATATTTCTCCTGTCGCTCTATTCAAGAACATCAGGTACCAAAAGAACGCATCCAAAATGACCGGTCCATCAACGTATTTACCCCTCCCTCTCCTTTCAGATTCATCAACTCGCAGATGAAATTCCAGCTAACCATTTCTTTTTTCTCCAACCCAACAGACCAGGCCAAGAAGGCCCGTCGTTTGCGCCGCCGTCTCTACCAGCGGGATGGATCGCCCAGTGGGATGGCATGTCGAAGAAATACTATTTCGTGCAACTGAGTACGGGAGCATCGCAATGGGATACCCCTACACAACCCGCACCTACGGGACCGACACCGCAGGCGACGCCGCAGGGAGTAGAACATCCGTATGGCTTGCCAGGCGCGAACGAAAGCAACCATGGATTTGGCGATAATACACAACAGCATGGAGGAGAAGTGCCTGTAGATGGAACTAGGGGCGGTCCGGATGGGGAGAGAGGTATGGGTGTAAGTTGTACTTTCGCATTTTAAGTCATTTTATTTCGGGTCTATGGTGTGCGGTTTAGTTGTCGACGATATCTTACTGACGATTGCGGTTATGGAATAGTCCGTTCTTATGAACCAATACATGAAGAAACAAACTGGCGGAAATCAACAAGGAGGTTTAGGAGCACTTGGTGGGCTAGCCAGTTCATTCTTGGGAGGAGGATCGAGCCACAGCAACAACAATAAACCCTCGTCATCGAGCGGAGGAGCATCCGGACTTGGCGGGCTAGCAAGTTCATTCTTGGGAGGAGGATCGAGCCACAGCAACAACAATACACACTCATCATCGAGCGGAGGAGCATCTGGACTTGGCGGGCTAGCAAGTTCATTCTTGGGGGGAGGATCGAGCCATAACAACAACAATAAACCCTCGTCATCGAGCGGAGGATCATCTGGACTTGTGGGCGCCTTGACTGGCAGTCTATTGGGAGGTGGAAAGAAACAGGATCACTCGCAAACACAAAGTCACTCGAGCGCGCAGAATAACCAGCACGGTCAGACAAGCCCAAGTGATCACAGTGGGCAAAGTGGATTGATGGGAAGCTTGGGAGGCATGTTTGGACACCAAGGTCAATCGGTATGTGATTTTCATTCTCGCTGTTCCCTCTCATGCTAACACTCCAAATCAGCAGGGTAGCAACTTCGGATATTCTAACCACAGCACCCCGCAAGGAGGATATTCTGGTGCACCTCCTCCAAGCAGTTACCAACCTGGTAATGCTTCTCATAATTCTTACAGTTCTCCGGCACAACAACCATACTCACCAGGACACAACCCCTCACAATCATTTTCTCAAGGACAGCCCCCATCCCAATATGATCACAACAATCCTTCTCATGGTATGTCACCGACCCAGCAGCACTATGGCACAACCTCCGGGCCATCATATGACGGACCCCAACATCAACAATCATTTGGTCACGGCGCACCGCCGCAGCAACAACATCAATATCCAGGTCCGCCAAGTTATCAGCAAGGCTCACAGGGAGGGTATCAGCCACAACAATATGGTGGAGCGCCTGGATCTGGGATGTCAGGAGGAAACTATCCACCTCCACCCCCAATGGGCTCCCAGCATGGACAACATGGCTCGCACGGCGGACAACCAGGCGGTTATTCCCAACAACAATGGTAGTTTCAGAGATTGAGTATGTTTATGAGATGTGGTGGGTGAAAATTTCGTTGCGTTTGGAAGGGTTGAAATTGTTATTTCCATAGACGGATATCCTGTAAATTGCAAGCTTGGAAGGCCGTTTTAGAGTCATTTGTTTTGGCATCCAAGTCTGCGCTCATAAATTCTTCTTCTCATTATTGGGATTGTCTGTTGCTATACTGCAAATCCATTCCATGATGTATTGAGAAAGATACCAGCTCCCAACTGCAAGAAGTATGATGTATGCGGCAGTTGGCACTAGTGATCGTGGAACTATGTTGAAGATGTAAGGATCTAGGATGATATCGACGAAGACGGGAGGTACGTTCTCCATGAGGGTCTGATTCATCGTATAATAATCTGCTTTGGCATAAATCTGCAAGAACAACGTTGACAAGACTTCATCTGGGTTATGCTTGTAATTTAGATCTATATTTGTGATATCAGGATTTCGATCTTCAGTTCCCATGAACAGAGGTTGACGGGACTCTGAATACTGTGCGAGAGATGTAATCAAATCAGGGTTCTCGAAGACAGCGGGTAGTTCATATGTTTCAAGCCGAAATGAGGTTGGCTCCTGATAGATTGATATTCATTAGCATGAATCAGACGAACCGGACTTGAGACTATGGGGAACTTACGGTGGCAGCCCAGCATATTCGAACCTCGTACCTTTGTCCTGCTCTCAGTCTGTGAAGTAAGTACCATGACGGCTTGCCAAGCTTCAGCTCTTCTGTAGGAAACTCGGCTTCAATATGAGTTCGCAGCGAGGAATGATGTGGCGAGAGAGCCTCCAGATGTAAATCCTCAAGGGTAGGATGCTCGAGGGGTACATTTAGCTGTTGCGGACCGAGGAATATGACTTTCTCCGTATTCGCTAATACGTGTTGAATCTGCACCGCCAGCACAGCTATTGCGCCGGGCAACAGCCATCGTAAAGGAGATCGCATATTCGTTGCTGCACAAAATTGTGTTATATCTTCATATCCATCCTCGCTGTCCTTATTTCCACTCCGCCTTCCCTGATCTTTCGCGCTTTTCCGAAGATCCAAGAATTGGTGCATGTGGGGCAGTTCTTGAAGCTTAGACCATATGTTTCCTAATAAGTACTAGCCTCAGCGTCGCCAACGCGGTCACCCCTTTCAAATTTTCCCGTTGTTTATGTGTGGATCCAAACCCGAAAAGAAGCGACCATTTAATTCCTCAACCTCCCTCCCCTGTGCTTCCTCATTCCCCACTATCAAATATCTCCCGGAAAAGCACGACAACCACAGTCTTGCAAGAAAGATTTCCTTGCTAAGATCATCTTCCTTTCTTTCTGACAAAATCTCAACCTTCTTGCTCTTCATCTATCAACAGTAAACATGAGAGAAGTTATTAGCATCAACGGTAAGCTTCCCTCGACGCGTTACACTACACAGCACACCGCTCCAGAATATCAATCATCATGGCCTGTTAACTGTGATTTGGAAAATATACTGATTTGTGATCTCTATAGTCGGCCAGGCTGGTTGCCAAATTGCCAACTCTTGCTGGGAGGTAAGTTGTTGACAGGAGACCTCCAAATCGCATTGTTTTCATGGCGGGGGACGAAATCAACACAAGGTTACTGGACTACTTGACTGACTTTGACATTTTTGCCACAGCTCTACTGCCTTGAGCATGGTATTCAGGTATGACTTCCATCCACTTGAATTCTCTATGCATCCGATCAGAACTTGTCTCTAATGCGATTCTCTTACAGCCCGATGGATACTTGACCGAAGAGCGTAAAGCCGCCGACCCCGACCAAGGCTTCAGCACCTTCTTCTCAGAGACCGGTATGCATATAATTACAGAACTACAAGAGAGGTCATGTTACTGACAGGAATTTGCAACAAAGGCCAAGGAAAATATGTCCCACGTACTATCTACTGCGATCTCGAGCCAAACGTCGTCGATGAGGTTCGAACCGGTACCTACCGCAGCTTGTTCCATCCAGAACAGATGATTACAGGAAAGGAGGATGCCTCAAACAACTACGCCCGTGGTCACTACACTGTTGGTAAGGAGTTGATCGACAAAGTGTTGGACAAAGTTCGACATGTTGCCGACAACTGCTCGGGTCTCCAAGGATTCCTCGTTTTCCACTCGTTCGGTGGAGGAACTGGTTCTGGTTTCGGTGCTCTCCTTATGGAGCGCTTGTCCGTCGACTTCGGCAAGAAAGTCAAGCTCGAGTTCTGTGTTTATCCAGCACCACAAACCGCCACCTCCGTTGTTGAGCCATATAACTCCATCTTGACAACCCACACCACCCTCGAGCACTCTGACTGTTCTTTCATGGTGGATAACGAGGCTATCTACGATATTTGCCGAAGAAACCTTGGTCTTGAGCGACCCAACTACGTCAACTTGAACCGTTTGGTTGCCCAAGGTAAGATACACCTGGAAGATTTTATGGCATTTTGCAGTTTTAACTATCCATAGTTGTTTCCTCCATTACCGCCTCCCTCCGATTTGACGGTTCTCTCAACGTCGACCTTAACGAATTCCAGACCAACCTGGTTCCATACCCACGTATCCATTTCCCTCTCGTTGCCTATGCACCAGTTGTTTCGGCCTCAAAGGCATCTCACGAAGCCAACTCTGTCCAAGAAATTTCTATGTCTTGCTTCGAGCCCAACAACCAGATGGTGAAGTGTGACCCAAGAAACGGAAAATACATGGCTACTTGTTTGTTATACCGT
Organism: Clarireedia sp. CPB17; assembly: GCA_002242865.1. Taxonomy (NCBI): domain Eukaryota; kingdom Fungi; phylum Ascomycota; class Leotiomycetes; order Helotiales; family Rutstroemiaceae; genus Clarireedia; species Clarireedia sp. CPB17. Next base: position 15,325 of record LLKJ01000152.1, on the reverse strand, counting down.
GGTGACGTTGTACCAAACGATGTGCACGGTGCTGTGGCCACCTTGAAGACTAAGCGCACCATTCAATTCGTTGACTGGTGCCCAACTGGTTTCAAGATTGGTATCTGCTTCCAGCCACCTCAAATGGTTCCAAACGGTGATTTGGCCAAAGTCAACCGTGCTGTGTAAGTTCTAACATACCTTGCTTTTCCATTTTCCGTGCTAATAATACTCTTAGCTGCATGCTTTCCAACACAACCGCAATTGCTGAGGCGTGGTCCGCTCTCTCACACAAATTCGACCTTATGTACTCCAAGCGCGCTTTTGTCCACTGGTATGTTGGTGAGGGTATGGAGGAAGGTGAATTCTCTGAGGCCCGTGAGGATCTTGCGGCTTTGGAGCGTGATTACGAGGAGGTTGCAACAGACTCCCTGGAAGGTGATGATGGTGCTGAGGCTGAGTACTAAGCTATGGCTTTATGGATCATATGGTGTGGGATCACGTATTGGCTGGGCTAGATTTGGTACTTGATATGGTAGCATGGGGCTTCTTCGGGCGGGTTTTGGAGCATCGTCATGTTTCTCGGCAGGTGCATACATTCTTCCTTCCAGCGAATTCATGGAGGAATTTCATCTTTTTTAATCAGAATGCATCTTTGTAATTCAAATAGCACACAATGTCGTAGTACCCAATACCGTGAGATGTTCATTCAAAACCCTGAGCTAGCTAAATCTGTATCCGTGCTAAAACCAGGGAGACTCAACTAATAGTACTATTTTTTGTAATCGGAAATAGAATCAGGGGGTATATAAAAATGCTGCATAATGAATAACAATGTGTTACCACTCCGTCATACTGCGAACTTGGCCTAGCAACGCGGTTTGGTGCAGTACATTAGCTCTACCTTTACTGTCTGTCATACAGATGTTTCCCATGCAATGCTGTCCGAAAACTGACAGGAAAAATGTGGCACAAAACGTTATAACTGGTGGTTGTCATCCAATCATAAATGAGTGAAGCATGAAGCAGATGATGTTGCCGATTCTCCGCCTTTCGCTTCCCGCTTTGTTGACCTTACTAGTCTCCTAGTAATTTACGGCTGCTATCTACCTGACCTGTGCAATATCGTGGGTCTTTAAATAGCAAACCACACTGAAACCTGATATTTCCCTATTGCTCCCTAGCTCTTTATACCCTTCTCAATCGTTTCTATAGCTTCAGTGATCAATTTTCTCTTTCCATCGTCAGATATCGGAGCAAGAAGGATTAACACAGCTGAGGAGTACGCGAAAGCATCATGGCCGAAGATCCCAGTAAGAACCTCTCTCATTACCTGAGCCCACTGAGCTTTTTGAAGCTTCTCTGTTGTCGCAAGAAGAATATCTTCATATCTATACATTAACTGCAATGGCTGCGGATATTATCGTTCATGTATAAGGGTTCAAGTTTGACTAACAGCTTCCAGCGGCCCCTGCCTTAAACCTTACTCCTGACGAGAAGCGTGTGTTTGGGCAGTTATTCCGACAGGCAGATACAGAGAATATTGGAGTCGTGACTGGAGAAGTGGCAGTAAAGTTCTTCGAGAAGACAAGATTGGAACCACGCATCTTAGGAGAGGTAGGTCTCCTGGTTCTTGCGTTGAATGGAGCGCAAGCTGCCATGTACACCTGCACTTCGGTACTGATTCTTGGGATACTAGATATGGCAGATCGCAGATACTGAGAATCGAGGACTTCTTACACCGGCCGGCTTTGGAATAGTATTGAGGTTAATTGGACACTATCAAGCTGGACGAGATCCTACCCCCGAGCTGGCACTACGACCTGGACCATTACCGAAATTCGATGGAGGTATCGGCCCTGCCAGCCCTACCTTTCAAGCCCCCCCAGGGCCCCCTCCCAATGCTATACAACCACAAGCCAGCGGATCCGGGCCTATTAGAGTACCTCCACTTACTGCCGAGAAATCTACACAATATGCACAGCTCTTCGAGAAGTCAGGGGCGCAGGGAGGTATTCTACCGGGAGAGCAGGCCAAGCAGATCTTTGAGCGAGCTGGTTTGTCAAATGAGATTTTAGGAAGAATTTGGAATTTGGCGGATACCGAACAGCGTGGAGCCCTTACATCCACGGAATTCGTGATTGCTATGCATCTTTTAGCTTCATTCAAGACCGGCCAACTACGCGCATTACCTAACATTCTTCCCGCTGGCCTCTATGAAGCTGCGACGCGAAGAGGACCTCCTAGTCGCCAAACGACTGGCAACGGCATGTCGGCTATCCCTAGACAGTTCAGTGGTACTGGCCAGGGGAGAGCGAGTAGTCCTCTTAGCAGACCCGCATACAGCGCACCTCAGCAGGTTCCACAACCAAGCGGCAGTGATTGGGCTATAAGCCCGATTGACAAACAAAAGTTTGACGGGATTTACAATGGTCTCGACCGAGCGAACAGGGGGTACATTACCGGCGATGAAGCTGTGCCATTCTTCTCGGAGTCCAAGTTGCCAGAAGAAGTGCTGGCCCAAATCTGGGATCTTGCTGATATCAATTCTGCTGGCCATCTGACCCGAGATGAATTTGCGGTTGCTATGTATCTGATTCGACAACAGCGAGGCAAACGGGATGGTCGTGATACTTTACCGGCTACCTTGCCTCCAAACCTCATTCCGCCAAGTATGCGAAACCAAGTGCGGCCTGCCCCACAGACCACTGCACCTGCTTTTGACGCCCCTGCGCCAACAATGCCAAAATCAGCTGCAGAGGACTTATTTGGTCTAGATGCGCTTTCCACGCCTGCTGCTGCGCCCCTTCAAGCACCTCAATCAACTGGGGGCTCTGCATCATTCGGCGCGAATCGTCAATTGAACACAGATCCTTTTGGAAACAGTGCCACACCATTGACTCCCACATCCCCAGTTCAAGGATCTCCACACAACGCGTCGTCCGTCTTTAAACCGTTTGTGCCTTCATCCACTTTTGGATATGCACTTACTCAGCATGCCACTGGAGGATCTACTAGCTCTGCTCCATCTCGAGGCTTTTCACAGCAACCTTCTGCCAGTGAAGATCTTCTAGGCGATGCTGACCCTGAAATCAGCAGCAAGCTGACAAACGAAACTACCGAACTTGCTAACTTGTCAAATCAAGTCGGCACCCTATCAACCCAGATGCAGGAAGTCCAGGAGCAAAGAGCCTCTACACAGAACGAGCTGACCCAAGCGAATTCGCAAAAGCAGCAATTCGAGGCTCGTCTTGCTCAACTCCGATCATTGTATGAGCAGGAAGTGAAGGATGTCCGCAGTTTGGAGGAAAGATTGACGGTTTCTCGAAATGAAACGAAGAAGTTGCAAACGGAAATTGCGATGATTGAAGAAACGTACACTGACCTTCAGAACCAGCATCGTCAGATAGTTACAGCACTGCAGGCCGATCAACAGGAGAATGCGAGTTTGAAAGAGCGTATGCGAGTTGTCAATGCAGAGATTGCGCAACTTAAACCATCTCTTGAGAAGCTAAGATCGGACGCTCGTCAACAGAAAGGGCTAGTTGCAATCAATAAGAAGCAGTTAGCAACAAATGAGGGTGAACGGGAGAAGTTGAAAAGCGAGGCCGAGGATTTAACAAAGAGTATCGAGGAAGACACCGCAGCTCTTGCAGCTGCCGCTAGAGCCCGGAGTCAAAGTCCTGTCCAAGCTAGAGCTCAGAGTCCCGCTGGAGTAGCAAGTCCAGCACCCTCAACAATGAGCGCCAACAACCCATTTTTTAAACGCCAAGGAAGCACATCTGAGGCAGGTTCTCCTTTCGCAGCATCGCCTATGGCGCACTCGACTGATCGTTCATTCGAGAACGTATTCGGCCCAGCCTTTGCTATTGCCGCTATTTCACATGAAGTTCCTCCACCAACTTCATTCAAACAAGATCTTCCTACCCGACCGCAAACAAGCGGTGGCTTTTCCACTCCTAGCCTGAGTGAAGTGCCCCCACCTCTACCTGAATCAAGGCAAATGAGTTCAAGTTTCTTGCCCTTCCCAGCTCACAACGACTCGGTGACCTCTTCTAGACAGGTATCGGCACCAAACAGCAGATTTGGTGAAGATTCTACCGGAGCCGAAACACCAACCAATTACATGGGAGCGACTCCTACGGGCTCCTCGAATGCAGGCCAAGATACTACAAGAGCTGTCTCTCCGGGTCTCGATCGCAAGTCAACGGCTTCGCCTGCTGGTACGGAGACTAGGGACTCCATTCCTGGAGCTTTCCCAGGAGATGCAAACTCTAACATTGTCGCTACCCCTACTGGTGGTAGTACATTGAGCGAGCAATCTGCTTCTGATCCATTTGCTGCCTCCAAGGAGCAGCTCTCGCGTTCAGGCACAGCTAAAGATGACTTTGATGCCGCCTTTGCTGGTTTCGGAAGCTCCAACAAAGCTCCAGAACGTTCCAATACTGCAACCTCCACCGAGGGACAAGCCGCTCCAGCACCGTCTGGATTCAACAAAGAGTTCCCTCCAATCTCAGAGCTGGAGAATGACGACGAGAGCGACAGTGAGAATGAGAATGGTGGTTTTGATGATGACTTTGCACCAGCCTCTCCTGGTGAAGTTAGAAAAGCACCTCAAAGTCCTGTTCAATCGCACGGTGCCACTAGCACTAGTGGAAGTGCAAAGGACTTCCTAGGTGTGCCAACGCCAGCAGTTGATCCTCCTACTCCCGGTGCTCAGGCTTCTCCGCCTGCTTACGACAAGGCTGTTTCGCCCGCGGAACAGGCACACTCTGAGGTTCAACAATTCTCCGGCCTGTTGCCAACAAGAGAAATCCCAACCACAGAGCACGCTACTACTTCATCGAATACCGGGGCCCCGCAATCCGGCTTTGGAGCCCCTCAGGTTTCATCACAGCCCGCTCCTCCGGCTAAGGTTTCTTTCGACGATGACTTCGATGACGATTTTGACGGTCTTGAAGATGCTAAAGAAGCCGATGCTGATGATGATTTCGGTACCACTTCTATTCATGAGTCAAGAAATGGTCTCGATGACTTCAATCCTATGTTTGACAGTCCACCGCCGTCGAAGCCTCGCGAACATGCCAACAATTCATTCGGAGGCGATAGCTCCGGATTTGGGGACTTCACTTCACCTCCACAACAGGCAGGGGCTCCTCCATCGGCTGTAAATGATAACCATGATTGGGATGCGATTTTCGCTGGACTCGATGGACCTGAAGTTAACAAAGCATCATCTCAATCAAATGGGAGCGGGGCGGCTCCTAAAGCCGAGGCCTCAGAAAGGCCACAAATCGGAAGAGCTTTAACTGAAGCAGGAGAGCACGATGACCCGATTCTGAAGAATCTCACCAGTATGGGTTATCAGAGAAATGATGCGCTTGCTGCATTGGAAAAATACGATTACAATTTGGAAAGGGTAAGTTCATGACCGTCGCTTCTCTACACTATACGCCTGGTTCTAACAGTATTCATAGGCTGCCAATCACCTTGCAAGCCAATAATCAGCGAACAGTAAGAAGGGGGTTGTGTGATGGAAGGGAGGGAAGGGAGGGAAACTCGAGGGTAAATTGTGCATAATAATTCACTAATAATGTATTGATTGTACGATCTCATTTTTGCTAGCATTAGCATAGCATTTTACTTTGGACTCTTTTGAGCGATTACATCGTCCTGTCTTTAATTTTCTTTTGTTGTTTTGCGGATTCCTATTGCGGTCTCGGGCGAGAAGCGGGGCAGTGCTACAGTCAAATATATTTTTCTATGTTCGAACTTCTATTTGTGTGCGTATTGTGCTATCTATTTCGTGCCCGTCTTTGTAGGATGTCAGTCTTCCTTAGGTGTCCTCATCTTTGCGTGTTCATCTGAACTTCGCTGTGGTATGGACTTGCTTTGGGGATGAAAGGGTTGGATTACTGATTTCTGCAGCTAGCATGTAGTCTCTCAACTAGTTCCTCCATGTTCGTTCATTCATTCACGTATCTACCGGGAATGGTTGGTATAGCAGTCTACAGTGTGAGTGAGAGCGTTTTATTGTCTGTCAATGAGGAAAGATGTGCAGTTTTTTGTGGTTTCAGGGATTGCTGTTATCGCTAGTCTGTGTTTGAATCTACTTTTTCCCCCGCTCTAAAACTCGAGATATCGGGGGCTAAGACAGATTCGATAAATTGAGCTTATCTATTCCGTGTCCGAGAAAGAGGAACGGAGGGGCAGGTATGTCGGCTTTGTTGAGTGCTAGTGGGGATCATACAACAGATGAGAAAATGTGCCGACTTTGAGATCCGCGAGCTACTGTATGTCTTCCATGTAAGCTTTGTTCCCCCGCATCTCCACATCACAACAACCACTTACGGATTCTCGGATGTCGGCATGTTGCATGCTAGAACCCCGCCCCCCACATCTCCCCGCTACTTCATTACCCGAGCGATGCAGCCATTAATCACATCGGTATCGGAGTTAATGCACTTTTGATTCGATCAAGCTGTTGGATCTTCCACAGTTATATCATTCCAGTGTTCCGCTTCTTTTACCCAACTCAGCACTTCTCCAACAAGCTCCCAGCCCATCACTCAGTATGCTTCAAACCATACTCTCTCTCCCCACCTGGGTTCTCCTGTCCCTCCTCCCCACAATCTACATCCTCTACGTCCTCCTCGCCGCCGCCCTCTCTCCCCTCCGGCACATCACCGGCCCCTTCCTCGCCCGCTTCACCCGCCTCTGGTACTGCCTCTCCGTCTACCGTGGCTCGTACGAGCGCGAGAACATCGCCCTGCACCGCAAATACGGCCCCATCGTGCGCATCGCCCCCAACGAATACAGCATCGACTCTCCCTCCGCCAGCAAGATCATCTACGCAACCAGCAACTCGCATTTTGTCAAAGCACCCTGGTACTGGGCATGGATGCCGCCGGACGTCTCCAAAGCGTCGCTGTTCTCGGACCTGAACCCGCATCGCCACGGCAGTCAGCGGCGGAAGTTCGCGAGCTACTACAGCATGAGTAGTTTGGTTGGGTACGAGCAGTTTGTGGATAACTGCAGCGAGATGCTATGTGCACGGTTTCGCGAACTGAGCGATTACGAGCAGGGAGCGGTGGACCTGCAGCATTGGCTGCAGTGCTATGCGTTTGATGTGATAGGGGAAATTACGTTTGGGAAACGCTTTGGGTTTCTGGATAGGGGTTTTGATGAGGATGGGGTGTTTGCGGCGATTGATGCACGGGGATGGTATTCTACTTTTGTGGGCATCTGGCCTTGGGTTCATAACTGGGTGTATGGGTGGTTGCCGAAGACGGGGGGGCATGGGTATGTGTTTGCGTTTACGCTGAAGCGGATTGAGGAGCGAGTGAGGAGTTTGAAGGATCCAAGGAATGCGGGGGAGAAGGAGAGAGAGGGCACGCCGGATATTATGACGAGGATCTTGATGGCGAGTGAAAAGGATCCGGAGAAGGTTACGAGAGAAGATTTGTTCACGATGTGTCAGTCCAATATTGGAGCTGGGAGTGATACTACTTCGATCACGCTTTCGAGCATATTGTATCATTTGTTGAAGTTCCCAGAAACATATCAAAAATTGAGAAAGGAGATTGATGATGCGGAAAAGGAGGGAAGAATTTCCGATCCGATTACATTCAAGGAGGCTCAAGGACTACCTTATTTGCAAGCTGCCATAAAAGAAGGATTACGAGTCCATCCCGCTGTCGGACTAGGTCTCCAACGTATCGTACCATCCGAAGGGGCGAATCTTGCCGGCGAGTTCATACCCGGTGGCTCCACAGTCGGGATCAACGCATGGGTGGCGCATCGCAACACCACCGTTTTTGGCGCAGATGCAGACACGTGGAGACCGGAGAGATGGCTAGAGATAGAAGAACAAGGACGCGGAGGAGAAGTGGATAAGTATTTCCTTTCCTTTGGTTTAGCATCAAGGACATGCATTGGGAAGAACATTAGTTTGTTGGAGATGAGCAAATTGATTCCGCAGTTGGTCAGGAGATTTGATTTTGAATTAGATAAAGAGCTCGAGAAAGATGATGGGTTGATGTGTGAAAACAGGTGGTTTGTCAAACAGAAAAATTTCAAGGGGAGGGTTCTGCAGAGAAAAGATCGAGATAACTCGTGATGAAGTCTGGCTTGAGTCTTGGTGGAGATGGAAAAGACATAGGTGTTAGAACGATGATGCAGTCCTCAAACTCTACATAATGAAATATAAAATGATTAGACGAACATTCCTCCGACCCACTTAGATGTCTAGCATCAACTCATTAATCAAATTGGAGTGAACCGTCTAGCAGTCGCGCTTTGCATCGACTGACTCTTCAGCATGACTAAGCCCCAAAGAAATAGCACAGAACAAACAATTTCAAAATGGAAACGTCCTAATCCCTTGTAGAAAAGAGTTCTTTCACAGTGAATTGTGTCAAATTGGTGGAAAATACCAAAGTTAACCACATGCAGATAGTAATTATCACCATAACCCATGCTCGTAGATCCTTCCCAATTGTTCCAGGTAATTCATCAATTAAAGATCTTATGTACCTCCCAATCACATGAGACTCCGTGAGCGCACCTAAATTCATGACCACGACAACATAGTGAACTGCAACTACGGTGCAGTAAAGAAATTATTAACAACTCAATGCTTAGCTATGCCTATTCGCTTATTTTACATGAAGTAACAAACGATACGCAGGGTAAAATGTACAGGTACCAGCTTAGAATCCGAACGGATTTTGTGGAGCTAAAATGATGTTAGTACAGACCATGGCGGCTGATGAAGAAGGGAATACTTACTGGCTTGCGACAGGTTTGCACGTCTGCCAGTAGGTTGTGTTTGAAGCTTTTTGGCGTCGTTGTTGAGCCCGAATCGAACTGTGGTTGATGTGAGCGAATATGCAAATGTGCCGAATATTGTGACTTACCTGGAGGAGGGGGTCCAGTCCGTTGTGGAATCAAAGGAGATACGGCTTGTGGCTGCGGCATAGGTGGAACTGGAGGTGAGGTATAGGTTTGAGCGTAACCATTAGCCATAGTGGCACCGGTAGGCTGGGGCTGTAAAGCTGGAGGGAGGTAAGAGTTGACACCAGTCTGCTGGGGCATTTGTTGACCAGCAGGGAATGCGCTTTGGAACCCAGTTGGCTGAGCTTGAAGTGGTTGAAATGGTTGGACTGGGGGGTTGGCAAATGGCGTGCCGGTCTGGTTGGGCATAAGAGGCTGAGTCTGCTGAAGATTGCCCGTCTGCATGGGAAATTGTTGGAATGCGTTTGGTGCCCCTGGATTGAATTGATTGAAGCCAGTAGGATTGGGCATCATGCCCGTTTGTTGCTGTGCCATGAAATTTTGCTGTTGCTGCATCATCTGCTGTTGCTGTTGTAGCATGCGTTGCTGGTTGAGGTCATGCAAGCTTTGTCCAGGAGGGGCAAGCTGAGGTTGGAAGGCCCCATATCCAGTTATTTGGGCTTGCAGTGGAGGTGGTGCATATGCACTTGCAGTTTGAGGCGCTGATAGTGGCCTCGCAGGTGGAAGGGGTGGAATAAGAGCTCCATTTTGTCCCATTTGTGGTGGCGTAGGACGTTGGCGAGCAATATTTTGAGGAAAGAGTGGGCCGGAAGGAGTAGGCTGTTGTTGAGGCACTCCAGTTTGCTGAGCACCTATGCCAGCAAAAATTGAAGTTGTGGCGGGTGGAGACTGAGCCTTTACAGGTTCGAGGGGCTGCGTAAGCAAAGAAAGCTCCTGCATAGAACCAGTCAAGGCCGGCTGCTGAGGTGCCGGAGCCGGAGCCGAGGCTGGTTGGGCAGGCTGACTACTGGCTTCTGGCTGTTTCGATGGCTTGACGTCCCATGCATCATCCTCAAAGCCGCCTCGCGCTACATCCTTCCCCGTCGGCTTGGGTGCCGATGCCAAAGGAGTGGCGACGCCTTCAGGAGTTGGCTTTTCGGTGCCATTCTGATTGAACGCCTTAGGATCAACAACATCGTTCGTCTGTACAGCAGGAGCTGGACGGCCTTTTCGGGTATTGTTCCTCAAAGTACCTCCAGGCCCAGAGAAGAGACCACCTTCACCCTCGATGACCTCCTCACCACCAAAACTAACGTTTCGCTTACCACCCTGGCGCCCTAACTTCTTGTCTAGGTGTCTCATCACTTTAATGATGTCGCCTTCTCGCAACCCGAGTGTTCTCAAAACGGTTGCATCGATATCAGGCAAAACGCTCTCATCCATTGAGTCCCGCTTGAATGCCTGCGCATATCGTTCGCAAAGTCCCACAGGGACTTCACAGGCAAGAAAGAATTGAAACCAATCGTAAGTCTCAATCGTCGCTCCTGCAACAGCCCCATTGCTAGAGCCACGCTCGGGTACTCGCGACGCTCTTTGCTTTTTGATATCTGATAGGGGTTTATCCTCATCCAAAGACACACCTGTCATTCGCTCAACATACTCAAGATCCTCCACCGACATTTTCACCACCGGGACTGCGATTTTCACACCATTCATCTTGTGCAGATTGATCTTACCATCTTTCAAGGCGAGGAATTGTGCTTCGACGCTGAAGGACTTCGAGCGATCTGTCCACGTCCGCACTTTAGCCGGATCGGGTTCTACTATTGTTAGAGGATTCGCGCAAAGTTCTTGAGGTAACTTACTAGATTTGGATGGTCTTGATTGGGAACCGTCACTTCGACCGTTTTCTCGTCTTCTCTGTTGACCAGCATTGTTACCATTGTCACGAGCTGATAGACTGCTGCCCCTTTCGGGTAAACGCATGCCGGGGCCTACCTCAACCTCCTCTCTCTTCGCTGCCTTCAAAGATTCCTTCGCTAATCGTTCTTCTTCGAGTCTGTTCTGTTCAACCATGGAAATTCCAGCATTTAGACCCGACGAGCTTTGTGACGCTATTGTGCCGGTTATTTCGATGTAACTACTCGGGACGACTCCTTCTTTTCCATTTTTCAGTCTTCGTACCATCCACCATTCATCGCTCTTAATATCGTCGATTACGACAACTTCATCACCAACAGCCACGGTAACTTCGTCGTCACCTTGAGCCATAAAATCATATAAGACCTGTCCCCTCTTTCTACCGGATCCGGATCCGGCGGCTATTACTTCACGTAGTCCTTCGGCACGGACTGCCCCAGCGAGATCTCCTAACGCACTGACAATCTCTGTGGCGGTATCCTTCGCCCCCGCGTGAAAATCTATGCTCCTGCTTGGACGAACCAGTTCTAAAAAGACATGCTTGCCTTCAATAGAGTAATGGGTCATTTTCTCCGCCGTCCATTTTTGTTCTGGTCCATCTCTAAGGTGCTCAGGGGCTATCAAAATAGTGCCAGTCGCAATATTGATGCCAAGCGTTGTAGGCATTTTCTTCTTCTTCCCCATCACGTATACCATCTCGCTAATATTGTACATATGGAATCCACCAGGTGAACGAATTGCCACATGTTCATCTGCTCCACGAGGAAACGAAGCTCTGTTGTAAGGAGGCGATGGAGCTACACTGGGGGACGCAGATAATCTTGGAGAATACCGTCGTTGGGGCTCTGGTACTGTGATCTGTGATACTGGTCTTGCAGGTAAAGTTGGAGTGGGAGGCTCCTCTTCATCGGAAGCCTCAGGTGTGAACTGTGGCGGTGGTCGCGGGGCGAGCGCAGGTGCAGAGATACGGGCGGGAGCTGGTGCCCGAGCCGGTACCGGTTCCGGATCTGAGGCTGGAGCTGGTGCAGGAGCAGACGCTTGACGCTGTTGTATTATTCCCGCAATCGCAGCTGCTGGGTTGGCAATTAATGGAGATTCTGGCGCTTCAGGTGCCTGCGGTGACGAGGGAGCTTCCACTTCCACAGTCGGTGCAGGCCGTGGCCGGCTGGGGAGGCTCGGCGGAGCAGGCTGTGCAGGTTCTTCTTCTTCTTCAGATAGATCAATGTAGTTTGCGGGCACAAAGCCGAACTCGCCCTCGAATCCGACAAGGATCCAATCAGGATCAGATGTATCGTAGACATCGAGCTGAGTATCTTCCGTAAATGATAGCTCTTCGTCGGTTTGTCGAGTGTAATCGTACAGCGCCCGGGCCTTGCTTGTCGGTTTTGCCTATGGATGGAAACAATCAGCCCATACCTTATCTCAAGTCTTCCATGACAGTCCCTCGCAGCGTCCGCGCATTCCATGCTTGCGAATGCTCCCGCCGAGTTCTACTGATATTGTAAGACGATTTAACCTGACAACTGCATACCTCTTGAATATAATTATTTGGGATTAATCCCACAGGTTCGTCTTCATCTTCAGCCGAGGCCTTCTTCTTTGCTTTCCACCAGTCGTCATCTCCACTCTTTTCCAGGACATAAAGTACGTCTCCTTCACTAATGGTGAGCTCTCCTTCCCCGGCGGGTTCGTAGTCGTATAATGCGGTATAAACACCAAGGAAACCCATCTTCTCAGCTGCTACCGTGAGGCGGATATGGAGGGGAGTAGTCCTGCTGCTTAATTCGAAGCTGTTATTGTTCTGCGAAGGGGTCTGGGAATAGGCCCCATGTAATTTCGGGAAATCCGCAATTCCAAGTTCGCGATACCGGATTATCCTGACTTGGAGATCTTGGTTGAGCTTGTTGTCTGAAGCAAACGCAGGTGTTGTACGAGGGACCAGATAATTAGAGGCGAATTCTTTATGTATGGCGGAAAGATAAATAATACCAAGGAAAAGGAATAAATGAAGCTCTTTCGAAGATTCCTCTAGTAAGGAGCAAGACCATCGAAAGGAAATGTTGATGTTCACAAGATAGCATAGCGTCAACGAAACACGGTTTCTATGCAGCACCGTAGCTAGCGTGGCTGGATCAATTTCCCATTCGCTATCGAAAATGTGCATAGGAGATTGCTCCAGACCTCATCATCCTACCCAACGGTCCCAACCTCGTCGCCCAATGACCTACCTGCACGGCAAAGCGGTTCTCTAGTATTCAAAGCATTGATGGCAAAGGGGATAAAACCCGATATGGCCAGAGACACGCCGCCATTCCAGCTTCTACTTCTATAGTTCTGCTCCTGCTCCTGCTCCTGCTCCTGCTCTCCACAGACTCAACACATACATGTGCCAAAGCTGTGAGCACAGGGACATCTCATGTCAATTGCTTACCTAAGTCAGGGATCGTGCGTCCCTGTTTGAAACTACGTCAGTACCACCCAAGAAGCTACTCTAAAGTCTACTGAAGCCCTTGAATTTTATGCATATTTCCCCGATGGATCATCAAGCATAAACTGTCTCATACTCCATATTTGCTCACACCATCAATAATAAGGGATCTGTCCAGAAATAGCAAATGTTTTGACAATGAGATTGCTTGGCTTTACAGCTTAAAAGATTCTGGAAGGAGAACCCGTGCTAGAATCGGACCATCGACCATCGGAAGCCCCAATCTATATCCCCATACCACGGGTACTCGTCCTGGTCTAAGCTTACGGTGGACTTGTCTCGAGTTATTGGTGCCAATATCCCCCTTTTTCGGATCCAGTTCCTGAAAGTTCGAGCTCTTCTGGCACGGCTCATCAACAATTTGGGTCTTGTATCTCATCTAAACTCCTTTATTTCTCTTGTTGTCTATTAACAGATCAAGCCGTACTTAATAAGTATACTTGAAATTCAGAGTATTCTCGAGTAACATCCTCCCCTTTTTCTGTTTGGTGTTCGCGAACCAGAAGTACAAGGAGAAAAAGCCGACAATGAGAACGATGATAATGTGTGAACCAATGCTGACCCAAATCGCAGTCTCATATTCAGGCTTTTCTTTCTGCCTAAAAATAAAAGCACCCGCAATCCCCCCCAGTCCATTGCAAGCAGTACTTGCGGCTGCAAAAGCTGCTCTCTTCCACTGCCCGACGATGTTGGACGATTGATAAGCATTCATAGCGGCCCAGTTCGATACATAACCCCCTGTTGCGAGGTATATGCCCGTATACTGAACAGTGCTTGAACCACTAAAACCAAGCATGCAAAACCCTGTAATAGTACAGACGCTGTTGAAAGTTATGACCACACCTCGAAGCTCAAAATAATCTCCGACAATCGACGAGGCGATTACTGGAATAACTGCCCAGAAGTATGGCGGGGCAGCCAGCAGAATTGATGTGTTCTCTGAAAACCCCATCTTGTTGTGCAGGATGGTAGGCAGGAAGTATGATAAACCTGCACTCAAGGTCAGCGATTATTGTCATGGAAAAAATGCCCTGCTCAATATTTATAGTCGACATCTGAAGGGGACATACTCGTTGACACGAGATTCAAACAGAACAACAAAGCACAGAATCCATATAGCTTTGGGTCCAAAAAATGCACCAGGCATTTTACGAACGAAAACTCCTCGGCTTTCACATCGCCCCTATCGTCCTTGATCCTTGTTACTGCCAGCTCTTGCTCATTTGCGGTCAAGAAATGGAAACTTTTGTGAGCATTCTCCGGGAAATCAACAATCCAGAAGTATGTCGCCAGTCCAACCGCTATCACCATCAGTACCTGATATATTCCTATAACGTTGTACACTCACCACTAGCAAGCAGGCCCTGCACCAAAAACATCCATCTCCATCCTGCCAAATTCGCTCGTCCATCGAGTCCGCTCAAACCATAATTCAGGATGATGCCCAACCCTACGATTATGACCTCGCCCGTCTGCAGAAAAGCGAAACGCAACTGCTGTTCCTTTCTAGTATACCAAGTTGAGATTAGGTAGCTTAGGCCAGGGAAGATAGCCGATTGAGCAATTCCTAGCAATATACGAAGTACAACCATCTGTTGCCATGTTGAGATGAATGCTGTACACTATTTCACAGTCAAACCCCGAGCCAGCAGGTTTGAGGAAGCGGAACGAATGCAAAAAAGAATAAGCATACCATAGTAATGATGCCAAACCCGAACGTGATCAAAGAAAACATCAATCGTGGCCCTAAAATCCTGACAGCGATGGTTGCTGGTAGTTGAAATGTGACACTCGCCACCGTGTACACCAGGATTGAGACCGACTGTTCCCCTCATTAGTGAGTGTATTTCCATGAGCGAAGACCGCAACATAAACACATCGAACTTACATATCTATTCCCGACTCCTAAATTCAAATCCTCGAACATAGTTGAAACACTTGCTGAACTTATGATCCCACTGTCCATCAAATTCAAACTGCACAATATTCCTGCAATGGTACACAATCTCCAGTCTACCTTCCACACCAGTCTCTTGACGAGTTTCTTCCTCCTGGGTTCGGAGCTATCGATCATAACCTCCTCATCCTGAATGTATGTAATTTCAGGTTCAGTGGCCGTGGCATTGAAGCGAGTTTTCTTATCATTGCCATTGCCATTGCCAT
>LLKJ01001600.1:0-19734 GCA_002242865.1 Clarireedia sp. CPB17 | reverse complement strand
TGTGTGTGTGTGTGTGTGAGGTGAGTATATCGCCGCGTCCGTCGCTCGGGAGTCCAAAATAGCTACGAAGTATTCCTGTGTGTGAATCCATCCATGCGCATGCGGCTCAAACGCCGTCCTTGGGCGTGTTTAAATGGGAACATGACGTTTTGAATCTGCATTGGCGGAGCTTGAGATTGGTTCGCAAGGAAGGAAGTTTTGTCCCAAAATGTAACTGTAACTTGCAATTGCATTGGCGTCGGGGGCTCAGATTGGATTTTACTGGGTGCTGCAGAGTTGGCGGCTTGGGATACGCGTGAGAACGTGACGTGATTAATTGAGTGTAGGACGTGCTGGACGCGCTCGACGCGCTTGATTGATTGAAAAACTGGTTTCGAGATTGCGTTGGGGGCGAGGAACGTGAATTGGCGTAGGGGTGGTAGTGGTAGGTTAGGGAAGCGCGTTCATGCGGTGCAGAGGGATGGATGCACGGAGATGCAGGTGGAGGGATGATTTGCCTGCAAACGATACAAACGAACGAACAAGCGGACGACTAGTCCAGAGTTAGGGGAAAGGGAAATGAGGTGCAGCACTTTAGGTGATGATGACGGCGCAGGATTTGATTTTCCTTAATTGGTGGGGTAAAAGGGGTTGATGCACTTGTCTCCCAAAGAGAGCTTGCATAAGACGAATAAATTAATGCAGATCTGGATAAGGGTCGCCATGTGCATATGCATTGATACGTTTGTATATCTTTAGATATCCGTAAATGGGTATATTATACAGTATCAATTTGTGTATATCTTCATCTCCATCTGCAACCCTCTTTTGCATTTTGAGACCCTGAATGACTTGAGTGCGTTTATTGTTTCTTGTTTTACACCAAACAAAATCAATGGTGCTGTCGATCGTTCCAAGCCAGCCAGCAAACCGATCGACCGGTTCCAAAAAGACCATTGGGATCACCAATCACTTGTGACCACCGCAAGGACCTCGTCTTGAAAATCCAGAACATGCGGAATGGAATGCTTGAATCGTTGATGCAATATGTGCTTCCATTACTCAGTTAGAGGTTAGAGCGAGCGATGAAAAACCAAAACCAACACCAAATAAAAAATCAAACCTCGTGGCCGGACAACCAAAGATGTACATGTATCATACTACAGTATCATGACGATTTCTGCTCAGACGATGAAGTACTGAGCTGAGTTGGGAGAAATTCGCCGACGCTCCCGTACTTCAGTGCGCAGTAGTCATGTCAGATCAGGTAGGAATCCATCAGCCCGTTACATCTGTCTATTAGTACAGACGGACATCCAGGCAATCACAGTCACAGTCACAGTCACAGTCACAGTCACAGTTACAGTCAATGTATGTATATCTACCGCGGAACACACACCTCGTAGCCCTAAGGTAAGACTGGACATTTAGCAGACCGTCTGTTCGCAGCTACCGTATGTCGGATTCCTCTGGGTCAAACAATCCAGTCAGCCTCATCGCGAATCTCTCACGTCGCGGCCACGGTCGTAATCCCAACCCAGCTTACCGGCTACTATGACGAGATATGTTATATATGTAAAATTACCCTACTTCGTACGCTGCTTGTACTGTATGAAATCAGGATGGCTGGGTCCGAGGCACAACATCAATCAGCGCTGACAGGACACAACACCTTCCGCTTCAAGCAAGAAACACGAATACAACACCACACGCACGGCACACACACAGGGAAAATTCCATCAGGAAAAAGTCATGATGAATGAATGGCGTAGCAAAAGCCGAGCCAAAAGGTGGCTTTTCACATGTAATGTGTAACGCACGCGGATGATTGGTGAGAAAGTGGGGGAAAGTAGGTGTGGCTGCCTGGCTGTTACACAGCTGAGAGCTGGATACAGGACGCGGAGGGGGAATTGATGGTTGTGATTGGTTCGGTGATGGCTGTTCTCTCCTCGCCGTATGCTCACACTTGGAATTCAGGGGCAACTTTTGGTGAGGGGAACGAGTTACCTCGCAAGTACTTGTACGAATGAAGCAGCTGGAAATGACACCAACAGATCGTACGGGATTATTACTCTGATGGTAGAATTCGCATACAATCTATCCGTTTGTACCTGGCCTGGTTTCTAATCAAAATCATGCGCGAATTAAACTTCTTCCAGAAGCCTTCCCTAGCAATTACTGAAACCCTTGAAATTCGGGGATGTTCCCCCAAAAGCGCGAAGCGAGATTTCGATATGCGATGTTGGGTTTGCGTGCTGGCAAACAATTTTGATTGATATATACACTTATCCCTTTCGTGCCCCTATTCCTCTTTTTTTTGCGCGTCCTTGCTGTCTGTGTTTAATGGATGAGGGTTAGCTAAGTAGCTACTGACTGGATTGAGGGAGGAATGAATGATGAATGGATGGATGGTTTTCAACGTCATTTCCACAAACGTCTGATATAGCTACTAAGTAGTAGTGAGTGAGGAGCACTGAGGTACATGATATGTATGCGCATATCATATATTCAATCGGCAGTTTTCTGTCTCGGTGTAGCGCGGAGCTGGCTGCCTGCATAGAAGAGAGATGAGTGATCGGTCAGGTGAGTTGGCGCGAAGCTGGTGAGTTCGGACGCTTGCATGAGGCGTTCACAAACATAGATGGCTTGATCTCTGTTTGTCTGCTGTTTACACGTCTCATCGATATCAATTGGTCAAGCAAGCAATCAGGCAAAGAAGAAGATCTGGCTTATACATGCTTGCCGCAACCAGCCGGGCTTGGGCTGGCAACGCAGAAAAATGATGCAAGATATGTACCACCGCATCCTGACTCCTGGCCGAGTCGGAAGATCACAGATTTGACCTATTTTCCGAAAGGTCAATTGCATATATTGGAATTACGTGGTAGCACGACTGAGGATTTAAGGGCTCATGCTGTGTGCTTCAGCTAGGGGCTGGAGTGGGGTCTGGATGACGAGAGTGAGGTAGTGCAGAATGGATATCGGATGGTTGGGGCTGATGCTGATGTTGTACGTTGTGGAGAGATGTCAGTGTCATAGGAAGTGAAGTAAGTTACGGGGATGTGTAAGGCGATGGTGTGGAGTTGTTTGCGTGGGATGTATATAGTAGTGAGATACGAAGAATTGAAGTCTATTATCCCTAGACTTCTATTCTTGATGAGTTCTGATTCATTATCTTGTTGTCGTCCCTCGCTTCTCATTTTCTCTCGGACTCTCTCATTGCAGTTATCCTTGTCTGCTAGCGTTGCAAGAGGTCATCAGGCTATATACTTGCAGGTCGAGAAGTCATGATATCCTGCTATATGGAGAGATCAGTACAACTGAATTTAAAGACTGAGGGAAGTCAATACCTTCATCAACTGCATCTCGATCTAAGTCTAATTTCGGCGAGTGTGCTCGAGAAAACGATAATACGACTTGTTCGAGTGAGATCAATCGATTTATAATTCGACTCAGAAAGAGTTGGTGGTTTTGAATGAGTAAAACAGTTTGATATTTGAGGATTGTAAGCAATATGTCAAGTTCAGGATTGGAAAGGTGAGTTGAAATTGAAATAATGGATGGGTTTGAGAGAATGGATGAATAAGTTTGGAAGAATGAATAAGTGGGTTTGAGAGAATGAATTTTTCTATCGATAAGTTATCTAAGAGACATGATATTTACAAGATATAGTAAGGAAAGGTGACGAACTTTTTGTCCCTCGGAATACCAGTCGCCACGGCGGCAGAGCTTCTCTTTTCACTAGGACTGCTAGTTGGGTGTGCCGCGAGATCGTAGAGACTAGCAGTCCAAGTTCATCTGCCGAATAAGCAACTTTCGATGAATCATCCAAAAGGCCTCGAAGTAATTCTTACTACTCGATGGCAGTGTCATGGTACCATGGCCTCTTTAAGATGAGATGTTATACCTGTGAAGTGACAGCATCCCATAAGCTGTGACTGAAACCAGCATTCGAAGTCCACAACTCAACGACAGCGAAGTATTCTTGTTGGTAAGCGTTGCTTTATCAATATGCACTCACCAGAAGTCAGCGATCAACAAGCAAACGGACATTCGGCATTATTTCCTCGCGTCCATTCAACAAAGCACAGTTCCAGACGATTTCGAATCAGGAGTTAGGAAGAAAGATATCAAATTCTTAAATGTCCAGCACTTATTTGCCATATATCTATGCAGTATATACTCCCAAATCCCCAAACTAGCCAATCCTTGCTTTAGCAGCGGCTATTCCATTTGAATCCATACCCATATTTCTAGAATACATATACGCTTCCTGAATTGCTCCAATCGTTCCTATTTTGCTAGACGTGTATCCATCCATACCTCCAACCATATATTCCTTCCCGTCCGTATTTCTTGTATTAACGGGTGTAAACCCATAGCCCCTTTTTCGAGATGTGTGTCAAAATTGCGCCTATCCGTCTATCCACCCATCCGTTGCTTGACTTGGGCCCTGTAAACGCCTGATTGATCTTCGCGGTAAGTAGCAGCTAGAAAAGTTCCAGTGCCGAATGCCAGTGATCGCCCCCTATTACCTCGCTCATCCAACTTAGTAACTTTCGGATTCTAAACTAGCGAAGACACCCGATAGTGATTTCATAGAATCCAGTATCTTGTTCGCCATAGCCAACTTTGGCATAATATTCCGGTCAAACCGGTCCCGTACTCCTCCTATCGAATTGTCTCCTTTCCGTCTTCTTCTCCACCACAATCCTACTCCTACCCCTCACATCCTCCCTTGCACTACCTCCACCAGCACATGCCCCAGCACACCCATTCCTCTTATCACCCACCCCAGCCCACCTCTTCAACTCCGGTACTAGTTCCCTAATCCTGAATGGTTTCGTAACAACACTATCCACGCCTGCTTCCCTGGCCTTCTCAATCTGCTCCCTCCTCGCATTCGCTGTCAACGCAATGATCGGCACTCTTCCTTTGATCCGTCGATCCTCCTCCCGCATCCTAATCTCCTTTATACAAGTTAAACCGTTCATAATCGGCATTTCTAGATCCATCAAAACGATATCACATCGGATGCCTTTTTGATTTGGAGGGAGCGTGTTGGAAACTGTCGACTTTTCAAGGAAGTTGAGGGCTTCGAGACCGTGGTTTGCAACATGGACGATACAACCGACATGGAGAAGTTGTTTACTAAGTACCTTTTGGTTGATGATGTTGTCTTCTACTATGAGGACGTGGATTGGTGAGGTCATTGTGAGTGATTTGCGTAGCCCGTTAGGTGTATTTGAGCGGTTAGCTGATGCCTGTGGAGCAGGACTGTGGCTCCGGGGGACGGGGTTGACCTGATTTCCGTCTCGAGATTCCGGCTTTAGGATGGTTGCATTAGGGATATCTGGAGCATTGCAACGTCGCGCGAGTATATAAAAGGCGAATGTACTACCTTCTCCAGCGACAGATGCAAGACCGATTTGTCCACCTTGGAGCTCTGTCAATTCGCGAGATATGAAGAGTCCAAGACCTGATCCGCCGTATTGTACATGTGTTCGGGGAGAGGCTTGGGAAAATCTTTGGAAGAGGAGTGATTGTTCATGTTCGTCGAGGCCGCGACCGCTATCTTGGACTTTAACGTTTAGGTACACAATTTCTCCATCGCCCCATTCGTTTTCTTGGGTGTTTTGCTTTCGGCCATTGGTTCTCTCCAGGTAGACAATATCAGAATTACTCGATGGTGGCTTGAGGGAGGCGCTGGCGGTGATAGATATTTTCCTTGTCTGTTCTGTGTGGGTGAATTTGATCGCATTGGTGATGAGATTGATCAGAACTTGTAGCATTCGGCTAGGATCAAACTTTAGCCAACCCACATTGAGGTCGTTGAACGATGAGTCGATGTGAACATCAAGTAAGATGTCGTTATTCTGCAATTCCCCATCGAACATCCTAAGTGCATTGTTGACCACATCTAATGGCCGTACTTCGACTGGAGTGATGTAGAACAAATCTGAATCCAGTTTACTGAGCGTAAGAATATCGTCGATAATTCGTTTCTGGTGCTGAGCACAAAAAGCGATGGTGGACGCTGCATCAGCGAAGGTGTTGATTATTTCTCTTGGTACTAAGATGTCACTATCTTCCTCGTTGCCAAATTCTGCGATAGAGGTGCCGATCATATCGGCGCACTGAACGATAGCAGAAAGAGGATTCCTCATCTCATGTGAAGTCATGTCGATGAAGTTTTCCTGTTGTCTTTTAAGTTCAATCGCTTCCAGCATTTTCCGTTTCTGAAACCCTTCAGTCCATTTTTGTTTGCTGATATCTGTCAAACAGCCATAGACACCGACGATGGTTCCACTAGATAGCGCATGTAAGCAAATATTAAGTAAAGATTGATAGTCGGTTTGTTGTAGCAAGGACTGTGAGGTGTGAAAATGGAGTGCAAACGCACTAAACATATACATAGAAATGGGATCAGAACGACATAAAGAAGGCGCCGAGACACTTACTCTTCAGTAGTTTCTGGATAGGCCGCAGTTAAAATCCAACTATAATCCCCCAGACCCGCCTCACCTTAACTCGGAGCTCAGAAGCAGAGGACTCTCCTCTCATCAATTTCTCCCATTCCACGTCTAATATCGGACCATCATCATCGTGGATAAATTTACGCCAGCCCTAAATACCAGTTAGCAATCTAAGCATGAATTAAAACCCGCAACGCCGCCCCATGTGACAATTTTGTCTCGTGAAATCTTGGCTAGTAGATATACATCGAATGAAAACAACTAACCATGGGCTCCTTGTCGTCCTTTGGTTGTTTCGTCAAAGTATAGTAGTAATTGTTAGCATACACCATGCCGCCAGTCGCATCCATATGAAACATCCCAACAGGTGCTAAGTCTGCCATTCTCCTAAACCTAATGTCAAGTTCCACAGCCTCACGAGCTTGTATTTGAAGTGCCTCCGAAAGTCGGTCTCGATCTTTGACAGCTTGCTCCGCAGCTGTCCGACCACGCTGCACCTCGTCTTCGATAAGGACGGCTGCGGCCATTGAGGTAGCAAGTTGTCTTGAAAGAAGTTGCACGAATAATTGATAATCATCATCGTAGCTTCTACGTGAGGCCAGGCCGATGATGAGAAAGCCGACAATATTTGTGCAAGTCGATCTGATAGGGAGGAACACAGCTGTGGCAGATGACAGCCTATCACCTATTGCTGTAGCAAGTCGATGAGGCATAGTTCCATCATTTTTTGACAGAATTGTAGGCGATTCCGAGTATAGAATTTCATAGAAGTCTGAAAAAAATGCATCCATCTTAGGTTCGGGGCGTATGTTCTTAGGAACGTTCACATCAGAATTGGGGACTCTAACGGAACCTTCGAGTATCCACTCATGGGGCTGAGAAGAGTGTTCTACAGACGTAGAAAGTGCTGCTTGGTCGTCCCTACCCGCAGAGTATAAAAGAGCATATGTTATATCAGGGTCATTTGGTTCGAGACCCCGTAGGAGGTGATCCCAGAAACCCTGACAAGTTCGAGAGATAGCAAGCTCTTGCCCCAATCGGAGTAACAAAGCCATTCTACGTTGCGTGATAACCTTCCTAGTAGTATCGAATACAGAGCAGTATCTAAGAAAAATTAGCCAAGTCGGGTCGAATCGTATATTAAAGCTTGGAGCTTACAAGGCACGATTCGGGATAGAACCTGTGTTATAAGGTATAACCGTCATGGAGAAGTACGTTTCTTCCTGGCACCCTTGTCTGACCAAATATCCCTTGGTATCGTGCGTCAGAACCGGCTTACCACTAGATAATGCCTGATCAAACAACGGCTCGAGTTCGTCCCTATTTTCCTCCCAAACTTTAAAAACCGATCTACCCATGACTCCAGAATGCGTTTCACCTATAAGCGATGCGTAGGCTTCGTTGTACATGGTAATCTTGCCTGCGCCGCAGCACATGGCTGCGGGCCTAGGATCAATCATTAAAATATTGCACATCCTGCGGATTTCAACCGGCCATGAACTGATCGGCCCCAACTCTGTCGCCGCCCAGTCATAGTCAAGAAAGAAGCATATGTGAGGTGATAAGTTCGACTTTGCATGGGGGTCGAAAATATCTTGCATAAAAACATCAAGGGATTTGCCTTCAGATTTGTCCTCAAACGGCGACGCGTCTTGTGCAGGAGGAGTCAACATTCCAGTGTCCCGTTGAGTGGGATGAGATTTAATATCGACTTGAGAAGCCTTGTACGGGAGAAATTGCTCCGTCTTCGGCGTGGGTGGCATTTTCTCGAATTTCCCCATATCTTTGGGAGGCTTGCGGGCCCTGACAATCTGTTCCTTAACTTCCGCTCCCACATTTCCTGTGACTACTCTCCACCTATCCCTCAAAGTTCGTGTGGTCCATTTCACTCCATTGTATAGTAGTGTGGCAGTTTTTGGGTTGTCAGATACCCTCGTAATCCATTCCAAAAAGCGTTCGTGGTCGTTCTCCGCGTATATCTGTAAGTAGCCACTCCTGCTGCCGTCCCTTTCACAAAGTCCTAACTCCCCCAGCCTTGGATTTGTGTACGCTACAGAGGGCCTCTCCGCATCTTCGAAATCGAGTATGATAATGGGTCTCTCATCCAGATCGAAGAACTCCAGAATCCCGATGTTGCTCAAATCATGGTGTTGTGGGAGGGCACTCAAGCACACTTCCGCAGCTTTGGTAGACCCCGCAAAATGCCCAGATTTTTCGTTTTTCGATGTCATTGTGAATTGACTATCAACAGGAACGTTAAATCTCTCTGTCTTTTTACGTTCTAGCGATGCTGATCGAGGCCAGCCTCCAATTCCTTTCTTGCTAGCTCAGATAATGTCAGAGAACCGAGCTGTACGAATCTGGACTTCTGGGAGCTCTCCGGGGAAAGAGTATGTGGCATAAGAGCTGTATGTTACAGCTGTTATGTAAATCTAGTTTATTGGAGAAGATGGTTGTGGTTATTGGCTTTCTTCGTTTGGCATATCGTCATTAGCATCCACTCCAAACGGAAGGGCATCAGAAGGTTAAGAAGATTAAGCATCGGTATTTCCGAGTGCAACTTGAAAAATAGAGCACGGGAAATCTTCCTAGCTCGACCGCGAACAGCTTGTTTTGAGCTTTGAGGGGCGTTGCCGCGCTGTTCATAGATCGCAGTAGTGTTGTACTAAACATGCAACTAGAGTTAGAGCGTAATAGGTCTGAGCCACTTATTCTTTTTCTACCTCCAATTAATGAATATCGTCCATGAAAAGGCAAATGGACTTCGCTGCGAAGCTGCCGCCCCACGCATGCTGATTGGTTCAATCTCGACACGACTCGTGGGAATCTCATGCTGGATCTATTTTGGCTTCGGAAAATGGAGAGACAAATTGAGGATATTATGTAAGCGTACGGCCCTTGTATAGATCTCGAATTTGCCAAACATCTCTGGTAGATCTCGGGGAATTCATTGGCCCCACGATGAGCGATCCATGTACGTTGGACGAGAAAGGGGAAGAACAAGCAATGTTTCTATGGGAGAGTACGGAAGTGAAAATCCGAGACATTGAGTATTCGATATTTTTGGGTGAAACAGCTGCTGCTGGGTTTTAAGGGTCCTGGAAATTTGCTAAGGGATCGTCTGATGGGGTAGCGCATTGATATAGGAATACCAGCAGGCGTGTGCCATCATCTCTAGTTGCGCAGAGAGCTAGATTTGACAAGGTCAATAAAAAAGCAATATGGGTAACAGAGTCATGGTAGCTGCAAAGCTATACCCCAGACTTTCGATACGATAAGGATGTTCGAACAAGCAATCTTCAACCTCTTCCTGTATCGTTCCTCAGAAAAGCCACCCTGATTGTTGTGAAGCCGAAAATGGATATATTCCAAGACTAAATCATATTTTAACGGAGCATTCGGCAGGACAAACAAACCGGTTGGAAACTAGGCTACGACTTAAAAAGAGCTCTCCTTCTATGATCACATAGACAGAAGATTCGCAAACCAGTTCAAGCCGCAATACACCCATAGGGTATATCCCGCTTCATGAAGAACTGAATGACGGGAGAGACTATAAGCTAATTCTAGATTTGGCATGATGCGATCCACATGCCATGCCATGTATCTGCTTGCTAGCCTGGCTAGGGCATTAGGGAAATGTTAATATTGCATTGCCGTACGTCGAAGAATCTAATCCGAGCGATCGTCCTTCTAAACTTCCGTCTCATTATAGAGCCTAAGGTCGTCGCACGGGGATCTTGCTTGGTTATATCCCTGCTGTGCAAAGGGGCTGTTTTCTCATGTGGCTTTTTCAGGGGTTTCGTCAGAGCTCCATTTGGGATCTTAGTTTCAATGACTCCATAGGGCTATGTCAACATCTGCCCTCTAACCTCTGATTGCAATTGTTTGGGTTGTGATTGTAGATCTTCTCCTGGGAACTGAAAGCCCTTTGATCGAACGCTGCGAATTCGAGTCCTGCATTAAAATGATATCCATAGCACGGCTCTCGAACGGGCGTAAACCTAGGGCCCACATCGGAAGTTCCCTATGGCTCTATGAGCGATCTACAGGAAGAGATAGTACAGTATCACCAATAGTTTCTGGGGCGAAATCCTCAAACAAAGCAGAGGAAGGGTGTTCACGACGGTAGTCTGGGGTGCAAAGTCTCATTGTCTAACGATGTGTGTATTCCAGGACCAAAATTTATCAGCGGCATTTACGTTGCGGTAGATATCTTTCGTTAATTGTATCCTGTTGCGGCTTTCTTCGTATACTCCATGATGAATGCATCAATTCCCAAGACCCACTTCAGCCTCAGTTGAAATGAACTCATCGCAGCGTTAACGATCATAATGATTTCGAGTTGCAGTCCCTCAAGTAAGATCTTCGTGCAAGAAGTATCTTTCCTGTCGGACAAAGTCCCAAGAACAATTCGGTTGTAAACACCGGTGCCGAGATGGTCGTTGCTATCGCAAGCCACCCGAACTTCATCCGACGGATGGGCGCCGAGCGAATCCGACGAGCTGGCATCGGCAATAATACTAGCAAATAAAGTAGAGATAATAACATAATAAATGCCAATTTTCGTAACTTGGTTGAAGGTAGACTGTTTTGCGTTTTTCGCGATGCAGCACTCGAAGTAGATAGTCCTAGCTACGGCGACCTCTTAGCACTATTCTCGGCTGTCGGTATCAAGCCACGAACAAATAACACTACTACATGCCGAGCTGAGCTCGACAGCAACGGGGACTGAACTCGGAGCGCAAATTATGTTATGACGGCTAGTATGTCATTCTCCCCATCGTCAATGGACGCTTGCAATTGTCAGCTTTGCAGGCGGTTCGATTGACGACCACTTTTCACCAACAAGTTACAACTTAGACTCGTGTAAAAATTATCGAAGAAAAATGGATATATTAGAAGATCATCTTGAAAGCCGCAGGATGGTCACATGTAAGAAATATGGAAGGAAGCTTCACACTCTCAGAAGGTCGTCGTGCTTCGCGGTGGGAGAATACCGGCAGTCTTGGTGTACTTTCAACTCAACCACTATATGACACTGGGCCCATGCCGTCGCCGGGTCTTGTCTATGGAGAATCGTGCGTTTTCATCACAGTGTCATTGTGTGGCCCCTGATCAACCTAAGGCGGAGGCCCTTCCTGGTATAGCTTCCCTCAACCCTTATGGATCAACTCATGGAGCAAAGTCCCGATCTGCACAAAGTTGCTGCAGTCTCTAAGCAGAAGATTTGCGTTCAGAAAACCAATAGGCGTAGATACAAGGTTCGATGTGTGGGGAACGAAGATCCGGGACGAATGAAGTCTGTTCGTTCATTCATCAGTTCCTCTCAGAACCACGTCGCTCTGGATGTTGGGAGAGTTGCGGACTCACAATCTAAGGGACGATACGAAACCTGATCGCGGATTTTCCGGTTGATATCTGAGTATTAAATCATTTCGCTCCTGTTCGCTAGAAGCTTTCATGCTCATTGTTTCGTGGACCGTCCATGAATCTCTAGTGGCAAGAGTGCGAAACCCATTTATAAAATCAAACGTTCATCCTGATGACATTGTTCATACAATCTCTGCGGCTCCCTTGTTTGCCAATATGGACACCACTACGCCTGACTTCTATTTATGCACTTTAGTATGTGTACCTTAGCCAACGAAAACAATCTATTATTCATGGGGCTCTTCGATGGCATCTATATCGCTGGTATACTCATAGCTAACCTCCACCACTGTCGTTTCTTTGATTCCATATTCCCACGCATCTCGCATGATGCCTTCATCCCTATCATTATCCACTCCCAGAGCCACAACACCTCACTCAACATCATCCAGAGCCGAAGGCTGTCTCGGCCTTTCACCCGCCATAAACTGGTCATCTTGTATGGATCTTAACGTATGTGATGAACCTGGCTTTGCTCCTGACTCGCTTCGCCCACGAATCTTCTTGTATAAGGGTCGAAGAACAGGAATAGTTGCGCAGGCGATGGAAACTAGAAGCTCAGATGAACTCCACAGAGAGAGAGGTACTATTTCATCTATCAAACATGCAGATTAGCACTGCGGGTATGATTGCACTAAATTGCAAGCTGTCGTATCGATGTTTGACGGAGTAGCAGCTTACAAGTATAGTCCTCAGTACCTAATTTATTTATCGAAAACAAACGCATTATACCACATACACCAGCACTAAGGAAGAGATATAAGCAAAATTCCTTAAATGGATGGCGAAACTTACAAAACACCCAAACTAAGAGCGAAATAAACAGTCCTTCTCTCCTTCTTGTTGAGGTGCACTCGCGCAAGGAAATACCATGGGAAAATTGCCAGGACAAAATCCATAAGAACTGCATAGGCGCACGAGAATGCAGCATTCGCTACAAAGTTAAAGTTGGTTATGTGAGGTATCGACGGATTGAAAACCGCCTCTATTGGCGTAACCTGCAGGAAATCTAGCACCGCAGAAAGGGAAAATGCGATGGTCGTAGTGGCGATGCAGGCATAGAGGAAGTACCTGTGCCAATCAACGACCACAAGACGGA
Source organism: Clarireedia sp. CPB17 (assembly GCA_002242865.1). Lineage (NCBI taxonomy): Eukaryota > Fungi > Ascomycota > Leotiomycetes > Helotiales > Rutstroemiaceae > Clarireedia > Clarireedia sp. CPB17. Next base: position 6,747 of record LLKJ01001600.1, on the reverse strand, counting down.
GTAGAAATGCTGCGACGGCGCATTTGGCGGTGACGATGGCGAAGATGATGGAAGTTTGCGCCGCAAATTGCATCTTGTTGGACCAGACGAATTGTTCGAGTGAGAGTTCGTCGAAGTGGCTGCCAAGGCCAGAAAATGCCGCAGCTGTAGTGAAAGAGCTGTACATGATGAAAAGTATCTAGATCGTCGTCATGTTAACTACGGAGCCTACGGAGATGGGTTTGCGGACACACACCAGGGTAGCTAGCATCAACCGGTCTTCATGCCCTAAGGTTCGAGTAATTACTCCCCGAGTATAAAGTCGAGCAAGTATCAACAGAAGAGCGAGCGCTGTTTGGGCCCATACCACCGCAATGACAGTAGGACCTAAGCCTGACAGATGCACCATTGTGCTGATCGCACTAAACTGAAGCTTGAGCTTCTGTGTCGGTGAGGTGTAAACTCTACACTTATCTTTCTCCCAGTGTTGAAGACAGAAATCCCGGCAGTTCAAACTTAGGGTGAGAATGGAGGAGTTGGAAAGCTTGCCATGCCCACAGATTATAGCTGGGATCCACCTCGATAATTATGTATTCCGCGCGAGATGATATGACTAGGGGCGCTTTCGACTGCTACGGGTACCCGCTGGGCTGGGGCACCCATGGGTAGGTAACTGTACTCCCCATCCCTGAACAAAGGTTCCGCCAAAAAAATAACCTTTGTTCAGGGGGAGGAGAATACCTCCTCAACCCACCCATTGCTGTCACGGGCCCTTATAGGGGGTGTGCTACCCCTGTACCCCCCTGCTTGCGTATATGGGTGGGTTGAGGAGGTACAATTACCCACCCATGGGTACCCATTTCGCAGCCTAATCCCAGGGGATCTTCAGAGACGTATTCATTTAAGGATGACCAACTCCTGATGACCTACTCATAGATGCTGAAAGCCGTACGATAAACTATCGCAGAAGCACGAGTATTTTGGTGTCCGCACCCTGCTTCCCCGTTGACACCCCCACAATTGTAGTCTGGACATAGGTTTATTCTCATAAACTATCCCGGTCTCTAGAAGAAGAGAAGAATCATCTCCACTGAGTGGCATAGAGCATAAACATCGGAATCAGTAAGTCTAATCGCCACCGAAATTAGTTGTGCACTGAGACGAACCTGAATCTTAGAACCCGAAAAGACAAACAAAGCTTCCCCAGTTTTGAGCCAAGAGTTGATTTAGGGAGAAAAGTAACTAAATTCCTGCATCTTTTTCGCCTCGATATACTGGAGCCATACTCAAGCCTTGGGACGGATGATTGGACATCGATTGTCGATTGTAGAAACTCGATACCTTTCGCTGCAAATGATCTACGTTTCCTCAGGTATTTTGGGAAATGCTGTGGCCACCTGATCTAGGCTCCTGAATGCATGCACAATGCATGCTATTCTGTTTTGACGTTGGCGAATTTGCCGAAAAACAAAAACTGTAGTCTACGCCATCTTGAGCTGTACAAAAACCGGTCAATATCCTACTTACTCCATCTCAACTTCCCTCAACTAGAGCTGGTAATCGCTAATATGCTATCGTTCTGCGGAACGACAAAAAAGCACTCGTCAGTGCATCAATTTAAGAGGAGGGATGTAAAGCATGACATAACCGTGCGTAATCATTACAGTAACGTCCAGCTCACCAAGAGGGGAAACACAGCACAATACTAAGTAAAGAATCTTGCAGCACCCATTCATCTAGCTTTCCAAAACAAACCACCATGCAATAGAAGTTTTAGGGCAGTCTCGCTAAAGATCTATGATAACTCCAGAATCATGGACCCGTACAGGACTATAACTGTTTCTCTCCCTTCGATCAAGGTCTTCCGAAAGATTGAGATTGATGTTATCCCCGAGGAGAATCACGAAGTCTTTGCTGTTTTTGCTTCGAGCCTTTTTACCATGGCCATATGTTTGTTTCGGAACTCACACCACCCGCAGATCTACGCGATCTCTCTTCAGAACCGAGATATCTACTTGTCACACATCTGGTCCACCCCTGAGCAATATCACTTTAGCGGGCTCAGGTTATGCAGACTAGAAATTGAATTTTAAAATCAAATCGAAATTACCACAGAAGCAGCCAACAGCTCCAATTTACTAAGCAGATTCTGACTACGAAGCATCGCCTAGATATTGCCAGTCTATAATCCAAGCGAAGTAGGTACAATATTGGCGATTCGCAATCCTACTTGCTACATACAGTAGGAAACTAGAACCATGAAGACCACTGCTTAATCTCAGCTTGCGGGCGGTGGCGAACAAACACAACTTCATTAGGAAAACCTGGTGACGAATACTTTTCAACCTTCCTCTGCTTCAGCCACCATGTAGCTAGCTAGTCAGTCATCAGCATTTTCGATAAAAGAAACAGTACTTCAATTCATTGCCATAAAAGAAACAACACTTCAAGTCATCGCAACTAGCCACGCGCGAGACGAATAGGAGGCTCTCCAAGCAATCCGCGCCGACAGGCTCTTAAACGCGCACAGTGCTGCTGGTGTGTGCGGCACTAGCGCTTACTCGCGCTCCACTTTAAGCCGCTTTTGGGTATTTCCCTAGTGCGACATTTTTTCTACCCCGGCTTTCGCAGGGGCTGCACGGCCAGTTGCCGGAGATAGAACTTTTTCTTTTGGGATGGGAAAGACACGGGAGAGTCTTTGTGTGGAGAATAGGTTGTGACTGATGAGTTACGTGGAAGAAATGTTACGTAAGATAGACATAGAAAGATGTGTTTCATCTACATGTTTGGGAAGAGCTGCATTCTCACAAACAATACTAAAGTTGCGCGCAAGTATCTTATGGACGAGAGTGCACTGCCAAGTGCCTACCCGTTCGTCTTGGAGATGTTAGATATAGGTATGTCTAAAGCGCAAGAGTTGCTAGGACCTTGGCATAGTAGGAGTTGTACTCTCTGGTCTAGTGCCCAGGCTGTAGTTCTACCGTGAGTCCCACCGAGGGTCATGGGTTCGGTGTCCCGTTGCCAGTCAATTAGGAATCGCGATTGTGCTGTAAGTGCCCCGTGTCTCTACATCTAGACGGTTCATTAATAGGATGTATGGATACTATTACGTTTCGGCTTCGATAACGTTTCGTTTTGGGGAGCTGGTCTGGAAATGCCCCTTTCTCACTACGAGACACCCTACTAGGCACGCTATATGTCTCCGATATGCACTGGTATGTCACTGCCGATTAGTGTACTGGTGATGACTCAATCCAGGGTATCTTTTCATGTTTGACTCATCGAGAATGCTTAGCAGGCTGAAGTGCCAACCGCTCTCATACAGTAAAACCTGCCTACTTTTAGATCCCGCGCTGAAACTTTATCTGAGCGCAGTCGAACTAGCACATTCGAGGTTGCGGTCTGTCTTCAGCTCATCTACTTGCTATGGTATCCGCATTACCAATCAAGCATTCGTCTTGTTCATCTAAATTTAGTGAGAGAGATAGCTTCGGCCCCGAGTCCACGTAATTGGAAATTCGCGTGCCTAATCAAGCTTGGACTCGGGTAGATCTTCTTGCTCTACTTTACCACTTGGGATGTCTTCCGAGAAACGCAAAATATACATGTCTCTCGGGTCGAAAGTACCGTCGGTACCGAGAAGGTAACCATCGCCAAAGAAAAAAGGAGAGCTTAATAAGCACTCTATACTGATCCTCCCACAGCGACGGCGCATACGCTTTGCTCGAGCCCAGCGAATGTTCCCGGGTCCTACCACTTTAAGATACACTGCTGCTTTGAAGTCGTGTTGCCCACGGGTGTACTCATCAAGCCGGTACGGGTGCTCTACCCGAATCTACGCAACCTCAGGTGGAAGGTGCTGTGTGCCTATTTCTGCCATTCTTGACTGAAGTATGAGTTGGAGATTGGTTGCCATTCGGCACTCGTTTCCCCCCTACGGCTTTGGCCTGTATCATGATGGTATCGTCTCGCAAAGGACGAAACGCTGGTATGTTGGTGATGTAAATAATTGACTTGTGATTTCTGATTCACTACAAATTTTGGATACCATCGATGCATTAGCACTTGCTATCTACCATCCACTCACCGAATACAGATATACCGCACCTACAGGCTGTACCAGCCTCCGTCTTAACTTTTTTATACTCTTCCAACTGCCGACGTCCGTCTTCATAACTCATAACTCATCTCTACAACACCATCTCACCATCACTCATATCCTCTCCTCCCATCCCACCAAGCGAATAGGCACCGACCTTACAACATAACAACACCCATGCCACTCCCCGCATCATGAATTCGATTCAACCTATCCACACCGCCTGCAATCGGATTCGCGTTATAGTTATAAAGATAGAAATGCAGTTGTCCATCCCCAGCGCCAAACTTCTGCTGTTCCAAGAACAGATTATTGTCCAATAACGTCAACGCATTGAAGACGTCGAAATTGAAGCGCTTAGCAAGGATTAACGCATCATTCATAAGAGCATTGAGACGCAGGCCGAGCTCTTCACGAGATTTGATGGGTGCAAGACCAAGAGTTGATGCGTAGTAGTAGAGGTAGGCGGCGCGGACGTTGCTATGTTTGGCGTTGTTGATGACGCTGGATTCGAGACAGTAGAAGGAGAAGAAATCAGTTATGTCTTTGGTGGTCGGATCCTAGAATAGTGTTAGTTTTGAAAAGTTGTAAACATGGGATTGGCTTACTTCAACAACATAGCACCAAATGACCTGTTCGGAAGATTTGTCGGTTTTGCTAAGCAGCCAATGATCCACCTCTTCACGTGTGAATACCGGTGCCATATCGAACCTGGATAGATACTTATTCAAAAGTTCTAAGACCGCATCAATATCCTTGGCTTCCATTGGCCGTAATCCTTTGGTTGATGTATTGGTTGGTAGAGCGTATTTACGAATTTGCCATTCCGGTCGGCTGTTGGGTGGAAGCGGACTAAATTTAACTTCATACAACTTCTTCCAGTCTAGAGATCTGTGGTAGTATCTGCAAGTACTGATGGGCTTGGGTAATACAATGCCAGCAGTGTAGATTGCTTGCCAAGTGCCTTCGAGATAACATCTGCGTGTGATCTCCTTAATGAGGACCGGCGCCAATCTTTTGGATCGAAGTTTCTTGTGAATACAAAGGAAGTTGACTTCGGACGCGTGAAGAACCTTCTGTCGTACTCGAAGTGAAATGGGTATAGCTGATATAAAAGCTACTAGTTTTTTAGATGCGGAAGCTCGAACGCCAACATGCCATTCTTTGCTCCAGCCTGGGGATAGAAGCGCCCTGGAATTGTCAGGAAGATTGCAAGGATAGAGGGCCGAAGACTTACCATCTGAGGAATGATTTCGAGTAATTGAACCTAAACATAGCTTCATCATCCTCGACATAATGACCATACAACAAGTCAAAAACCTCCTGCAAAATATCATCACTCGTCATATCCATAGTAACCCATTCGAATCCATCCACCAATGGACCAGGCTCCTTAGGTACTTGTTCCGGATCCACAATCTTGAAAGGCCCCTCCTCAATGACTTTCGAGCTTTCTCCAAATTTAGGCACAGGCTGAGTTTGCCAGAACTTGTATGCGCCCATCTCTTTAACATTCTTCCCACTCGACGCCAATCCCGTCATAATATCTTCCAAGTTAAGCTTTCGCACAGCTTCTGCGGCTTGTTTCCCGGAAAGATCTCCATCTGCGGCGCCAATTTGTTGAGCGAGAGCAGGGTTCAATGCGAGAAGTTGCTGGACTTGGGATTTGCTGAGACCGGCAACGGCTTTGGTTAGGTCTTCTTTCGTGGTATCTTCGCTGGATCCGCTCGATCCTCCTAAAGCCTTCTTAATCTTCTTGCGCTTAGACTTCTTCTTCTTTCCCGTAGCTTTTGAGCCCGATGTGTCTTGTGCGGTTTTACTTTCTTCATGGTCGTCTTCGTTTTCGTTCTCGTTCTCGGACTCGACTTGCGCTTGGGTTGAAGGATCCTCTGGTGCAGTTTCGGTAGAAACTGCTTTTCCTTTCGGTTCGGTACTGCTAGTATTGTCGGCCATGATGTCGTTAGCTATTGTTGATGTTGTAGCAGTACTCTCGTTTGGACTTCGTGTTCTCGCGTTCTCACAAGACCTGGTTTTTGGAGGGGTTGTGAGAATAAACCCTGATTGGTGAAATGGGAAGTTGAAAGGTGGGCTAGTCTAGGGAAGCAGGGTCATTACTCCATCGGGAAAAGTGATAGAGTCATTTAGGCCTCAGGCATGAAGCTGTATATTCTCATCGCCTATCGATCGAACTGAGTACGGGTCTATAACATACTCAGTACGAGGAGCATTACAAGTTCGGCATTCTATTGAGTTACCCGTTCTTCGGGATCAGCATTCTTTCAAGGATGAGCGCGGCGTAGAGCTACGCGTCTCAACAGACTGCATCCCGGTGGGGGGCTCAGTCTACTGCCGCGATTCACTCACAGGCTCACCTCCCTTACAACGTTGAATGTCAAGATACCGGATGTTAAACATGGTGGTTTTCTCCCATGAGTTTGCTTCCTATACTTTAATAGCTCATTCCAAGTTGTGCAGCTCTGTATCAGAGCTTTCATTCAGCAGGTCACTGTAACCTCTACCAGAAGCACCATGGTGCATGGATAGCTTGATATAGTTATCCAGACTTCGGTCTTTCTGTGAATTCCCTCACAACCAAAATCTATCAGATCTATACCACCTCTTTTCCACCCCCCCCCCCCACTCTCTTTTACATACCCAACGCCCCCGAC